>JASVER010000018.1:8767887-8911825 GCA_030449065.1 Oceanodroma leucorhoa
AGACCCTAAGTAGGAAAAAAAAAAAAAAAAAAAAAAGAGGAAAAGTGAAGAAAAAAATACAAGTACAGCTTTCCTTACAAAAGCCATCACTTTTGATACAGCATAAGATGTATTATTCGGTATAATTACTTACTAAACTTACTAAATTCTACAAAACGTGGTCAATGAAATGCCTTCCTTCCACAGAGGTCTGAAACTCTGTTCCTTTCCGAGGAAATTCTAACTATGTACCAATCTTATCTGCTTTCATACAGAAGACACTGAAAATCTCTTGTCCTAGAACTCAAGACATTTGCCAGATMTGTGAGGCATAAAGTAGAGAAGAACACAACACTGATTCACAAGGACTCAGTGCCTGTTGGATTTGCAGAAAAACCTTGAAAGCACATGTACTCAGAAAATATTTAAAACATCTGGTGAAACCTGGGTGTGGGGAGGGGAGAATAGAAGCCCGTAATATGAGAACAAATTAAAATACTTCATTAAAAATACTTTTCACCCGTAGTAAAACATTCCAACTTTGAAAAAGAAAAATGGAAATGAATGGAGCAAAAATCCTAGCCCTGGGAGAATTCAGAAACTGAAGCCGCTACATGGCTTATACAGCACAGCACAAATGCTCAGTATGAGTGAAGATGATGTACTGCCTTGAGGGTTTGAGGAGTAATTTAATATTCAATTCAGCCCATAATAGGAATCCCACGCAAAGAATTCACATCCACAAAATCATTCCGGTAAAATGCAGAACGAAGTAAGACTCCTAGAAGCTTCTTATGCACCAGCAGTCACACCAGGTAAACAGCACATAAATATCAGTATTACAGTACTACCCCCAACTCACAGCCATTGAGAACCTGAAGGAAATTCTAATATAAAAGCACAAATGAGTTTAACACGTGGACGTGCCGCACTCCTCCTCGAGCTCACCCCGCTGGGCGCATACCTGGGTGGCGGCATGCCGCAACGGGAAGACCACGGGGTCCGACCCCGGCGACGCGCCCACTGCCCTGAGCACCGCTGCCCTGCCCGCAGCCTGGGCCATGCCCCCGGGCACGGCCGCCCCCCTGCCCCCGCAGCAAACCCGCRGCCTGCACCCTCGGGAGTGCAACTGCTCGCTCCCGGCACCACCGAGGACACGGCTCAAGCGTGCACTTTTTTGGTACTCTCATCTTCCATGGGCTTTCTGGATTTGCTGCCACCACAACGTACTACTGCATAGATGAACTGCCCACAGACACACACAATTTAGGATAAACTCTTCAGCTAACACAAGAAATATGCAGACCAAGCTGTAATAAACAAACATCTAAACATATTTGCAGCTGCAGTTTCACTGAGGCTTTTTCACCCTTCACTTTTYGGGAGCTAGGTTTTTAAACAGTTATGTTTTCTTCTCTTTCCCTCCTTTACTGCTTACACATGGCTTCTTTTCCTCCTCCTCTGGCTCCTGGAGACAGCCCTGCTCACCACGGAGCCGGCGCTCTGGCAGAGATCCTCTCCCCGAGCCTTCAGCTACGCATCCCGCACCCCCGGTCACTGCCGAAGTGCAAACTAGAAATACTATCTCAGTACCAGCAATAACTGCAAACGGATTTCCCCCTACCCTTATGAGTGGACAAAGTGAAAATACTTATTTCACTGTACTGTTACCTTTCGAGCAACACAGCAAAGAGCTATGGGAAAGCAGGATTACAAGAAGACTTTGTCCACTTATATTTTATTACTTTAAAGGTGAACTTAAAACAGAAGTAAAGGTAAATCATCTGCATGTACAATACTCACAGAAATATTGCCTACTATGTCAAACTAGAGCAGTAACTTTATTCACTCACTTAATGGATATTTCTCACGGATAAAAGTCACGCAGTTCATTTGAAAAAGCAGTTCCCTAATTTTTTCACTGCAGCACTCCTAGTAAGCCCTTCTTTTTTATTTATTTTTCCATGAGTCAAGAGACCAACTAAAATTTTAAATAAAACATGAAGACACTTCACTATGCAAGACCCTTCAGATGGAAATCATCGTGAAAGTCAGGCAGTGCTTAACCTAAAATCCCTCTGACATCTAATGACGGTCTGAAACATCAGAGCTTAAAATGGGTTGGAATAGAAGAAGCTAACGTCATTTTTATATTTGGTGGATAAAGCTTTCATGTGCAGAAAACATTTCTGAGATTTTGGTTCCAAAAAGCCCAAAAGCAGAGAGATCAAAAGACGACTTACCAAAAATCATGGAAATATTCATTTGTATATCATATAGGGCTGGTTAACAAGGCAGGAGTGTCTCTTCATTCTCTTATCAGAAACTGGTGAACATAATTTTATTCTTTTATAATCCACTAAAAATGAACTGCTAGCATTGCTTCAAATGTTACTTCATTTGAAACAGTCTCGGTAGTTGTTGCTCACCATTAATCTCTCTGCAAACCTGCAAAGGCATTTACTTTAACAGCTGATATTTGAGGGATGGCTCCTTTCCCCAGCCCCCCATTCAGAGGCTGGGCACGTATACAGAGAGCTTTCCTCTTCTAAGCTCACAGGGAGCCGAGATACCCGAAGAGTGGTAAGGGCARGATGGCCATAACACCCAGGTGCCGCATGGTGTGCAGGGGAGTAGGGTAGAGAGGCATTCAGCTGCACAGAGCAGTACAGACAACTCAGGTCCTTCAGTGCTCAGTAACTCCACGTCATGCTTGTTCCCCCAGATTTAGGCTGGCTTTTCAGTGCCACGCGGCATGACCTGTTACGCTTCAAGGTCTGAGAACGCACAGCAAGAAAAAGTACAGCTGCCTCTTTGCAGAGGTTTACCCATTTGGGAGTAGTACCACATAAAATGACTAGATACCAGTGTCAGACCCAAGGCAGATGACACTTGGTTTAACCATAACATTTCATGGAAGTTTCTCAAACCCAGTTTTACTCTGAAAAAAGCTAACATGGGACTATATGCATTCATGACACCGTGTCTACAACCCAGATATACTTCCCAAGCATAATTATGGCTGTGTAGGGAATTCCTGGGGCCATGTAAAATTGCTCTGTGGGTCAAACTGAGAAGCCGTTGGCATTGTAAAAAGCCACTTAGCCTTTCTCTTCCAAATATACAAATGACCATTTCTAAGGCAACAATGGCAACAACCTACTTCATTTAAAAAAAAAAAATTTTTTCAAATGAAAAATTACTTTTACAGTGTAAGGTAAATCACACACAGAATGGGATCCACTGGCATTTGTTTAAGAACTGGTCACCTCTGTTTCTCTCTCATCAATGGGGATCAGCCAGTGCAGCTAGTCTAGGCCATACTCCATCTCATCCTGAAATAAGCTGTAAAAACAGGTCAGATAGACTCACCCTAAAGRTGTCCATTCCTCTCCAGGAATGAGAAACCAGGCTGCCTTGAGTATTTAGCTCAGATGCAGAACCTGAAGTCTGTTGATATTAACCTCATCTGTTGTGTCTGCTTTAAATGGGCTGTTGCCCAGCAGTTGCCAAAAGAGTCCCAACTTTACTTCCAGTTGTGAACAGTGCTGTACAGAGAGCGGAATCAAATCCAACTCTTGGGATAAGGTTTTAATGGTTGATCCAAGTTTGCTTTGAGAAGTCTAGTCCCCAACTCATATGCACAATTTCCAGAAGCTAACACAATAGCTTGGTATTGCTATCTTCGTACAGCCCTTTACCATGTGCATGCAAGTAGTAGTACGAATACTGTATCTTAACCTAAGATAATACTTTTTGCTTTTGTTTGTAAACCCACATGGTCCCCAAGTCTCTTCCCACATATACAATCACTTCCAGTTTCTATAAATCCAAAAATGTTGACAGAATTAATTACCTAAATCCATAACGGAGGCAAGAAACACAGACCTGGGACACAGCCCGAGTCCACATCCACCTCCAATCCCAAACAGCTGAGCTCTGGCATCAGCCTGGGTGGTGGAAGCCACTGTGTCACAAAGGGGGACCCTGTCTGGCCCCGCAGTGTCACAGAGGGGGAGGCGAGGGGGCACTGCCTGCGGAGCAGTCAGGGAGACTGAGCTGCGCTGAGCCGTGCCGAGCCGTGCCGTGCCGTGCCGGCAGGAGAGCAGGCGGTGGGCTCGTGCCTTGCCTCAGCTCAGACCGGGATCATGGGCTCAAGCCGGGCTTGTCACCTCCACGGCATCCACTGCTATTGGGGGCCAGAATCTCTGGGGAAAAGTTCTTCTAAATATATATGCTTGATTCTCACCCTAAATGCTTAATCTGCCCCTAACATGAACCTACAGCATTTCTGAAGATGGAGCTCATCTTACTTACACAATTCACTTAAGATTTACAACAAGAGATGGGTGGGAGAAAGAACAAATTTTATCTTTTTAGAAGTATGAAATAAGGCGTTAAATTAATGGAAAGTTATTTCTCATCCTCACCTTTATTTCTGTATCATCTTTCAGTCCTTTTCAGGGCATGAGAGAGTAAATAAAAAACAAACTAAAAACCAAGCCTATTCAACTAGCAGCCATCTGTCCCTGTTTCATCCCCTCAAAAGAACATGTCAAAAGACACAGAATTTAAAGCAACTTTTTCCCAGTAATCATCAAAAGAGATGGTCTATCTCCAAAACACATCCCCCTCTGAAAAAAGTGAGTTCACGTGCTGTAAATGCAATAAAGAAGGAAGCATGAAGATCCCTTGTGAATTAAGAATAAAAGCAAGCAACAACGCTCTCACTGAAGTACAAGTTTAGCCTAATTAAGRATATACTTAAAGTATAATATCTTACAGCCTTGGGCTTGTGGTAGAAAATATCCACATCCTTCTTTGTTTAGGGGGCGTGGGGGAGCATGCACTAGCTATTGCATTGAACACAGGGTAACCCTGCGGACAGCATGGCACAGAGCCTCCAGCATCACAACAGTCTTCACTAGCCCTACAACACCCCTTCCATAAGATCATCCTGCTTAGGACTGAGTGAATAATTAAGCACATTTGACAAATTCTGCATCCTCTCCTGTTGGCAAATTGTCTGTGAGTAATTTATGTCAGTAGTTAAACCCCCCAGAGACCAATGCTGTTGCCTCAAAGCAAAGCAAAATGCGACCGGGATACCAGTTACTCTCGCGGACTGGTGGTTCTGGATATTAAGGATGCCTTGAAGCATACTKTTTTATCACATTTCAGAATAAGTACCTATAAATATTGCATGAGGTTTTTAGAAACTGTTGGATAAAAAAAAGTGTAATATGTACACATGCCTCCATAAAAAAAATTCACAGGGTGGTTGTCTGTACTGTGAAAAAGCATTCACATCTCATTTCAGATTCATGTTCCTTTGCCTTCACTGTGCTCCTTTTTGTTTGCTTACAGTGAAATAACAAGAAAYAGAGAAGTAATCAAGAAATTATCTATAGAAAGAGTTATTACACTTATTGATACATGTGTGATGACAAACTTTCAATAAACAAACAGCTTTATCACAAAGGGATTAAACCCATGATACCACAATACAATGGACTTGTGCAGCTACATTGTAATGTTTGATTGGATAAAATGGCACGACATTTTTSTATACATAAAAATACAGTTCCCTTAAGGAAAAAGTTACCTTTCTTTTAAAGAAGGGGAAAATAAAAGCCAGCTACACTGCCACCACCACACATGTATATTGAAACATTCTCCGAATACAGCTGTGATTTCCATAACAGCTTCTTGTTCAAGTGATCATTAAATCTATTTAAGATGTCAAATTTAGACTAATATCCAAACCTGACTTCTTAAACTATTCAAATTCAATACTTCACATCTTCATAAACCTTCCTTATTACCTCTCGTGTACTACATTCTGTGGGTATGGTACGAAATACCACCAGGCATCAGATACAATACCATATTTTTATTACTCCCCATTATCAGTACTCAAAGATAGAAGCCCTCACCGTATGGAATGACATCTTTAAATGCCCCATGATTACTTAGGTTTCCTCTAGAGAATCCAGTAAGTTCTACAATTCTTTACTTTATTGGTTTCAGGGTTTTTTTTAATCCTACCAGAAGCTACAGTATTTTGCTTGATGGTATACTGAGAAGACTGAAGATATTAAAGGTTAATTTAGAAACTTAAGCAGTTTAAAATCCATTTGTTTTTACAAACGTGTCATGGCCTCATCAAAAACACATGGTTTTTAAACAGCTCAACAATCCCAAATTAACAGCAGAGCACTACGCTTGGAGAAACCACCAACTGGAGATCACTCAAGTCAGAACTGTGCTGTAGAAAGAACAAATTTAGCCTCATGGAAGAAAGCAGCACCTGGTACTTGTTTTTTGATTCAATAACTCTGGCTTTAAAACAATCACATCCTTGATAGAGCTACAGGGATAAATGCAATAAGAATTCCTGAACGGCGAGAGCACCAGAAGATGAGGAAACAGACTTTGCTAAATCATCTCCTCAAACTCCGATGCTTGAGAAACCTTCCTTATTCAGCTGCCAACAGCTCGTTGCCAGCCTCAAGTTCAAGGTTCTTTTTGTATTATCCGACACGGTAAAATAAACATCTGACAACCCGGCAAGGAAGTAAAACTGGGTATAATGGTTAGGAAATCTTTTGGAATTCATTCCTGGAACTGCACTGGAACGACGGGCACCTGAACACCGGCTGGTCACCGATGAAGGTTCSTGACTGAGGAGAGACACCACGGAAAGCTGACCTGACCCAAAGCTCGGTGGAGCTAGTAGAAAACCACCCATTGACTTTAGCAAGCATTGCCTGTAAAGCCATAATCTTTCATTATAAATGTGGATGACTTTCTCTAAATGTTGTAAGCAGCTATTTAACGCTAGAGATAACTCCATTTAATAAAGCTCCAAACATCTGTTTTTTGATGAACTCATCTTTCTCTTCCTCCCTCTTCTAATCTCTTGCTTCCTTAGCTCTTCGACACTTGAAAATGACTTTATTTCCATATATAAAGCTGACTCACAGTTGAATAAGGAGTCAGAGAGATACAAACAAGAATTAAAAAGTTCTAATGGCCACATGCGGGAAAGAGTGCTGAAACCATCATCATTTTTGAAACCAGAACAAATACGAACTCACCTCTGCAGTTCTTTGTCAACATACTAACATGCAGTGCTCCAAACCTTTAAACAAAGGCACTTAGAAATATTAACGAATTAATTCTCAGAATATGCATTTGGGACTCTAGATAAATACTTGTATCAAATCAGTGAAGTGCCATATTTAAAACAGCAATTTTAAAGTACTTGAAATTCACACACTTATTTATGCACTCACACCTTTAACTGGTTTGCTTAGTRTTGGATTTTTTGAACACTCGAATTGTGAAATGCTAAGAAAAGACACACACACATTTACAATGGGYGCAAGAAGTGGCTCACCCATAGTTACCAAACAACCCAATGGCTTAGCCAGGAACAGGACAGATCTGCTACCACCAGCCGGTTGCTTTCCTTGCAGCACAGTGCACGGCACCACTCAGCAGCGCGCAAAACACGCCTCTGAACCATTCCCACAGAGACTTGCTTGTTACATGAGATGTAAAAATGTTTTTTAGGCCTACAGGTTACCAAAAATGGTTTTTCCCCAGAAAATGCCAACTKCCCTTCTCTTAGCAGACATGCAGAACAAGAAAAAATTAATGCATTTGAACACTTGGACCCTATCAGTTTTTATCTTTTCTTAACTAAATAAATCATTCCTTCCAGTGCTTGGTCATAGTCTCCAAAGCATCTTACTCTTGTTGCTCTCTCCAACTTGTTTACAATTTCTCCAASTCTGGCACCACAACTGGTCACTTCAGCTAAAGTCTTCCTGCTCACCACTACTTCAGTGAGCCCACAACAGCGTTTGCCTTTGATCCTTTCATGGAAGAGCATAATGCCCAGATGCACTATAATAATGATTATAATGCCCAGATCCTTCTGGCAGTACTGTGTAGTTAGCTGTTCACTAGTATTGCCTTGCAAATTACTTTTTCCTTTCTAGATGCAGTGACTGTGCACATCTCACTGATTTCAAAACAGTTTATGAATGTATGAAGTGGATGCTGAACCGAAGCTTGACATTCAAAGTGCTTGAAACTCCATCTTAGCTTTTTATGCAATATTCTATATTCCAGTTCAGATTTGTCAAAATACTGAACAGTTCTTAACCTAAGAGAGCCCTCAGGGACTACACTTGATATGTCCTACTAATTTGCCAGTGAACTACTAACAACTACTCTGAGGGCACAGAGAGATCCACAAATTCAAAGCCAAGCAAGGTCATGAACTTTAATATCCCAACAAATTCACAGTGAAAGTCTGCATGCATGCTCTTACCTGTGAGGAATTAACTTGTGCTTATTGCAGGGTGAGAACACACATGCACACAGGGAACCTTACAGCAACAGCCAYGCTGCTGGGTAAACAAAGATGTGAAGCTGCAGCAAGTTCTTTGTTCCTCTGCAGTTTTAGTACATCTTACACAGCTGGCTGTGCACTCACTTCATAATATTCTCATCTAGACCTTTTTTTTTTTTCCCCATAGTCTGCTTCTGTGACCAGAATATGAAACTGTATGCTGAGAGTCCTACTAAAATACATGACACAGATCGCTTGAGCAAATACATCACTGGAGTACAGCATTTTCAGCTAGCTCTTGGTAATTTCTTAGAGTCCTCTGGCCAGCGTTTCAGGGAGATGCTCACCATCCAGCCTTTCGGAGAACCTTACAACTACCCCATATCTCATTTTTAAGGAATTGACATAGCTACCAAAGACATCCTGAAAACAAAAGCAGCCGTCTTGTAAAAGGCATGGTCAGCTTATCTGTGTCACACTGGCACAAACTAGTACAATACTAAACCATGCTGGGAAGCTGTACATGCACAACATTCTTGCACAACTGTGTGCTAAATATTTCACTATAAACATCATTTGCTTTTACAAATAATAGCTTCAAGAAGCAAACACTTTAATTTTATTAACTATTTGGAGTCACAGAATTACAYGGTAACTTCAGAGATTGGATGAGATCTCTAGAGGTCATTTGGTCCAACCCCTCCACACAAAACAAGATCAGCTCGATCAGGTTGCCCAGGGCCATGTTCAGTCAAGTTCTGTCCATCTCCAAGGATGGAGATTTCACAACTTCTCTGAGCAGCCTGTTTCACTCTTGACGTGAAAACTGTTTTCCTAATATCTAAGTGGCATTCTCCTTGTTGGAACTTGTGTTTGTTGCCTCCAGCAATAACGTGCCCATGTGAGAAGAGTTTGGCTTCATCTTCTCGATACTCTCCCATTAAACAGCTAAAGAAAGAAAGAAAGAAAGAAAGAAGATCTCCCAGCCCTCTTACTCTTCTCTACTTTGGGCCAGGAAAAAAAATTTTTAAAAAATCAGTCCTCTAAACCTCTCTTAATATATTTTCCAAATAATGTTATATATTAAAAATGCTTTGTAACTGTAACTGCTAAAACATTCAGAGACTTGTAACATATAATCACACCAAGACCAAGAACTAAGACCACCCTTGGTTATTTAACAGAGCTAAATAACTTAAAAGAAAAACTAGACAAAGAGATGACCCTTTTCACAATATCTCATGTAGCTGGAAAGGGATTTTATTTACAATATTTAAATGCAGTACTGTGAAACAAACAACTTGGTTCACAGGCAGTGCACCCGCTGCTGAACTGTCACTGCCTGACATCCTGTCTTATCTGCCAAATTGCTCATTAGGTTTGGCAATTTTCACCTGCGCCTCCAGTTTATATTTCAGCAGGGAATAAACATCAGTCTGCTTTAACAATCTTCTGCAGCGAGCTTCCAACCTCTTCTCAGAAAGCATGCAGGCACACACAAAAAACGCCTTGTCTACTGTATGCTTAGGAAAAAAAATGCCGCTCAACTGATGAAATACAACAAGAGGAAGTTTAACTTGGGTAACAGAAAAGCAGTAAAAGAGCTAGATAAGAACATGAATAAATCAACTGCTTGTATCGATGAATTGTGTTTTCACGTTGCAAAACAACATAGGGGGTATGGGCCAGCCTCATTTTTGTTTCCACATTCAGATGGAAAGATTCAATTTGACACAACTCCCCCATGTGCAAAGTACAGGCGATGTTTGTGCATGGGAAAAGAGGGAATCCAGATGAATATTACTTTTCCAGCTGGACCTGATCTAGCTAACCTTTCCCTTGCTGGGAGAGGAGAGATGGCGTGATCTATAAACAAACAAAAGGGGTAGCATGGCAACCAGAACAAAGAGACGAAAATTTCAGCAGGCCCTTAAGCCCCAGCCTAATGCGCTGAGATGCTGCCTCCGAACGGAGGCCACTCCGTACCCCTCGGGTGCAGGTGAGCGGTAGCAGAATGGCACAAAGCTACGCTTCTGAGAGCAAACTGCTGAGAAACAGAGCCCAGCTTGCGAGCAAAAAGCACCAGAGATGTAAAACAAAATGTCTAAAATGCTATAAACCAATTTCAGACGGAATACTGTTTTTCATTTGTTAGAAGTAAAATATTCACCGCCAACCCTGCAATTAGCTAGAAAATTACAATAATTACAGCAATTTTGTATCCCATCTCCAATCCAATTAATAGATATATGACCTTGTCAACATGTAATAATCAGGATCTGCATCTACCACAAAACTGGATGGGTTTTATTTGCTGAATAGAACTTACACAGTAAGAAGATAATTATTTGAAATACTGAGAATACCATTTGTATGCTATGCTTCACTTCACAAGTTATAAAGGAAATACAATAGGGATATTATTTCCATTTTCAATGTATATTTAAATGAAATTCTTGAAATAGGTACGTTTAATATGGGATAATATTACTGGACTGGGATTCTAAGCCTGTGGTTTGGAACATTTAGAAAAAAAATACATCTAATTGTCAACACAAAAAAAAAGGCATTAGTTAGATAGGAGAACATCTCTGATTTCTGATAACATATTTATGAGAAATTGTTTCACCCATTTTATTTTTGCATGCTTTTATAAAAAGTGTCAAAAGAGCTATAATTATTACCAAGAGTTTTAAAAATCGTCTGCATTTCTATAGACCTTTGTATTGTAGGGTCTCAAAGCACTTTTTGGTCATTTTAGCCATCAGTGAACTAGCTAAGTATTCCATGTGTTTTCCAGAATGACACCGAAGATAAGTGAGCTGTCCAATACATAACTGAATTTTATCTGCGCTATATGATTTTGATGCACTAACATCAATGTACTGTATAATACACCAGACAATCACGCTAAAGAGAAAATGTGTATGTATTTGTCTGCTCTAACCACCCCACAAGTTGAGAACCCAGGAGGACAGCTTTTTGGCTTATGCATGGAAATAAGAGATGCATTTAGCAGCGGCATACCCTAGTGACAGCAAAATGGAAGGGTCCTGAAATTCTAGGATACTTCTTTATTCTGCCATTAATCCCTTCCCTAATTTAATTCTGGGTTATAACGAAGCATAGTTATAGCTTGAAAAGATACACATTCAAGTCTATGTAACATTTACAATTGTTAAATGTTGTTCCCTTAATTTTACAGAAAACACTCTGGTACAAAACCCCTCAAACTTAATAGAGAGTTGTAACTTTTCCATTTGCATTTTACCTGATTACTTAAACACAGATTTTATCCATTAAAAGAACACCTACAGAAAAGTAATCTCTTGGGAATTACGAAAAGTTGTTTAAAACGCTGTATCTGTAGAATATCAAAGGACTGACTGATACTGACTTCTGCCAAGAATTTTCTGGAATGGAGTCACTACTTCAAAAGCTCAGTGAACAAAATGATAGATACTACAAGTAAGAGGGGCACAATGCTTTATCCATTGCTGTCTTGCTTGCATGGTACTTTTAACAACAATGAAAATTACACAGCAGATTTCCTTCAGCTATTTTTCTTCTTAATAAGCTGAAATATTCAAAGATCCTGCCTGAGCAAGAAGTGTGATACATAATTCCTACTTGGTGGTCTTGCAACTAACTTTCCCCATTTTGAAATAAACAAAATAAAGGGATGTTCCTGGCTTTGGTTTCTGTTTTTTAAAGTAGTGTATTTTTGCAATACAGTAAACGCACCTATCAGCAGGTGTTTTTACGGAAAGGTGACAAGCATAACCTAGCAACGTTGACAGGTTCAGTAGAAAGTGCTCTTATCTTTAGTATCTTTTTACCCTTTTCTTCATTAAATTGAATAAAACTGGCAAACTGAAAATTACACCATGCAGCAACTGCATTTGGAAACTTTGCTGTGATTTTTAGTGTGAGGACAATTTTAAACTGGCAGCACAGAAGGAGCTTATTGTTCCTAAAAGCAGTTTATAAATAATTTATTAAAACAAAAAGGTTTGTTTACTTGCATGCAACAAGCACTTACATAGTTTCTCAATTTTGATCAGCTTTCAATAAGGGCAGATAATGAATCATATTCCCAGCAGCAGCAATGGATAACAGCACTTGGCATCCTCATAAATTAAGATGAAACACGTTGAGATACTGAGAACATTTACTTACTTGCACGAAGGACTGAAGGGGTGACCTCAATTTCACTTGTTGCTTGGTAAGGCTGAAAGGCCGATGCCGCGTTGGAGCCAAGCTCACTGCCAAAAATCTCTGGGCTTTGCGTGCCTGTCGAGCTGGCGCTGGTGCCATCACCTCCATGGTGTGGATCTTGCTCATCGAACACAGCTACGAGCTGCGAATGACAATTTAATCTACTGTTAAAAAAAAACTTCCAGCAACATCAAAGTGCCATTGTAGATCATCGTTTCTCCCCACCCAAGAGCAAGCCGTCTATCAGCAGAGACTTAGATCAATGCCTAGATCACAACATCATCAGCCCAAGGAAAGGCAGCCATTAATTGGATAGTACAAAGGGTCAACAGCTCTGATGGGACACGAAACCCATCACTGCGAGCCGCAGAGTGAACGGCAGGAAGTCAGGAAAGGAAGGGTCGCACCTTCCCCACCAAACCAATTCTTCTTACCCGGCAATGCAGAAAACTATCTAAGTGCCGATCGATGCCTGTGCACTGGAATTTATCACCTGTGTTCTGATACTTCTATATGCATCATTACTACAAAGTCAAATCATGAACAAAACCACATTTTTATGGAATAAAAATATAGAATAAGAAATTATGTTAATACACATTGAAAGCTACAAACAAAATACAAAGCCACTCAGAAGTGTTATAATCACTACAAGTTATCATCTATTAGTCTGCCACCTATTAATCTATTATCTATTAATATGATTTAAGTTGTGGGCTTCCCTTGCAAAATTTCTTTCATCAAATTTACAGAGATACTTCTGTATTTGTTTGCAATCAGCTTCTCCAAGACAAGCTTAAGAACTCAGGCTCAATTTGAAACTTAGCCAAGTCACTAATTTAATAAAGCTTTACTAAATCTGTGTTCAGCATTGCAAGGGAAATAGGAAAAACAACATGGTGTTTTTCGGTAAATCTGAGATATTTTTTCCACTGTAAATGAATGCTTTCATTTGAAACAAATAATCTATCCCAATTTATCTTTGGTGACCTACTGAAAGAGAAAAGGCCAGCTCTTATACACATTTAATTTTAGAACTTAATTTTCAAGATGGGTAAAAAAGTTTTATGGATAACAGCATTCTGCAGCCTATAAATTAATCTATAATGTAATATTTGAAAGACATTTCCAAGAAAGCATTACATTCTTCTGTCCAAATTGGTAGGGTAAATGGAGCAAATCAACTTAGACCTACGCTGATCTCTGCAAATTGTTTATTTTGTTAGAACAACACTTAAAGCTTTGTATAACCTAAAGGAATCAGAGAGGTCATTTTCTCTTGTCTTTTTTTTAAGTGAATTTAACATCATCTCATCCTACAGATTTTAATATTAGTCCCTTTACTCAAATCTAATGTACACAAATATCAGTAAAAAAATTGAAAACCACAATTGTAAGCCCAAGTGGAAACCATTTGGGAACTCAGCTTTTGAAAGTACTTTCAGGCATTAACTTTTTTTAACGAGTAGTTTTGAAATTGCAGAGTAGCAAACTTCTGCCAATAGTTCCGCACCTAATGCAAATTTAGGCTCTGGCATGCACAAAACAGAAAGAATGAATTGGTAACAGGTAGAAAGTCCGTGCTCTCTCCAGTGCTATTTGAAAGGTAGGGAGCAGAAGGAAAACCAGGCTGCAGCTGCAGACAGCTAGAACATGTTTTTAACATACAATTCATTATTTTATGCTGGAGAAATCTACACACAAGATAGCAACAAAAGAGATGTGACAACACCTAAAATGTCAGTAGCTCAAGAGTCTTGGAAATTTAATTTTCTAACACATTGTGAAATACCAATGCTTACATAAATTGAAGCATATTTCTCAAATGCAGCACAGTTTACTCATAACACTTTTACTGTCTGTTTTATAAGAAGATAATTAGCAATCTCCAGCAACTGAAAATAAATTAATCCACAAGTGAAGATGTGTAAGGTATTAGAACAAAACACAACTGATGCCTTTAAGAATTCTAGGCATGGAACATCGTATCTTTTCCTCCTTTGCATGGCATATATCAAGATAAATCCTGAAATTACATTCTGTTCCTTCGAGGCTGATTGAAAAATATTACTCAATGCATGCAGCTTCAACTATTTGATATATATTATATATGTATTATATATATGTAGAAAGGTACGTGCATATAAATCTCTATATTTGTATATTCTACTGCAAGTTGCCTCCAGCTTTTTGCCTCTTCCAGACAGTCTACAATCAGACTTCAGAACATCTGAAAACCAGTGTTCCTCATTTCAAGCTTAGCTTTTGATCTTATGTATTTTTGTAGGTATTTGCCATTTTGATGCCATCAAACCTTCAAAAGGCTTCAATTCCATTAAAAAGCATACCACGTTGTGACATTTTTGCATATAACAYGTGAAGAAACACAAGCCATGTTAGTCTTCTCCAAATCTAATTAGTGTTCAATTTATTCTACAGTAGCGGCTTATAATTCTGCTGTTTGCAGCATCTCTGCTATGCTAGTTAGGGAGTTCATTGTAAAACAGTGTTACAAAGGTACATCCATTCCTCATAACGAGCTAGAAAGTCTTCGGGACTGGAAGACTTAATGTGAAYAGACAGTGTTGGATCTTGATTTTCAGACCCTGATATGCCATTCTGCGGATGACAGTGAGCTCACCGGAAGCAAGGACAGCCAAAACATAGAATCATAGAATCGTTTAGGTTGGAAAAGACCTCTAAGATCATTGAGTCCAACCATTAACCTAGCACTGCCAAGTCCGCCACTAAACCATGTCCCTAAGCACCACATCTACACGTCTTTTAAATAACTCCAGGGATGGTGACTCCACCACTTCCCTGGGCAGCCTGTTCCAATGCTTGACAGTCCTTTTGGTGAAGAAATTTTTCCTAATGTCCAATCTAAACCTACCCTGGAGCAACTTGAGGCCATTTCCTCTTGTCCTATTGCTTGTTACTTGGGAGAAAAGACCAACACCCACCTCACTACAACCTCCTTTCAGGTAGTTGTAGAGAGCGATAAGGTCTCCCCTCAGCCTCCTCTTCTCCAGACTAAACAACCCCAGTTCCCTCAGCCACTCCTCATAAGACTTGTGCTCCAGACCCTTCACCAGCCTCATCGCCCTTCTCTGGACACGCTCCAGCACCTCAATGTCCTTCTTGTAGTGAGGGGCCCAAAACTGAACACAGTATTCGAGGTGCGGCCTCACCAGTGCCAAGTACAAGAGCACGATCACCCCCCTGGTCCTGCTGGCCACACTATTTCTGACACAAGCCAGGATGCTCTTGGCCTTCTTGGCCAGCTCATGTTCAGCTGGCTGTCAACCAGCACCCCCAGGTCCTTTTCCGCCGGGCAGCTTTCCAGCCCAAGCATGGGGTTGTTGTGACCCAAGTGCAGGACCCGGCACTTGGCCTTGCTGAACCTCATACAATTGGCCTCGGCCCATCGATCCAGCCTGTCCAGATCCCTCTGCGAGCCTTCCTACCCTCAGGCAGATCAACACTCCCGCCCAACTTGGTGTCATCTGCAAACTTACTGAGGGTGCACTCGATCCCCCTCATCCAGATCATTGATAAAGATATTAAACAGAAGTGGTCCCAATACTAAACCCTGGGGAACACCGCTTGTGACGGTCGCCAACTGGATTTAACTCCATTCACCATAACTTTCTGGGCCTGGCCATTCAGCCATTATTTTACCCAGCGAAGAGTACGTCTGTCCAAGCCATGAGCAGACAGCTTCTCCAGGAGTATGCTGTGGGAAATGGTGTCAAAGGCTTTACTAAAGTCTAGGTAGACCACATCCACAGCCTCTCCCTCATCCACTAAGTGGGTCACCTTGTCATAGAAGGAGATCAGGTTAGTCAAGCAGGACCTGCCTTTCATAAACCCATACCGACTGGGCCTGATCCCCTGGTTGTCCTGTACGTGCCACGTGATGGCACTCAAGATGATCTGCTCTATAACCTTCCCCAGCACCAAGGTCAGATTGACAGGCCTGTAGTTCCCCAGATCCTCCTTCCAGCCCTTCTTGTAGATGGGCGTCACATTTGCTCACTTCCAGTCATCCGGGACCTCCCTGGTTAGCCAGGACTGCTGATAAATGATTGAAAGTGGCTTGGTGAGCACTTCCGCCAGCTCCCTCAGTACCCTTGGGTGGATCCCATCCAGCCCCATAGACTTCTGTGTGTCTAAGTGGTGTAACAGGTCGCTAACCATTTCCCCTTGAATTATGAGGGCTTCATTCTACTCGCCATCCCTGTCTTCCAGCTCAGGGGGCTGGGTACCCAGAGAACAACTGGTCTTACTATTAAAGACTGAGGCAAAGAAGGCATTAGGTACCTCATCCTTTTCCTCATCCTTTGTCACTATGTTTCCACCCACATTCAGGTAAAGGATGGAGATTCTCCTTAGCCCTCCTTTTGTTGCTAATGTATTTACAGAAACATTTTTATTGTCTTTTACGGCAGTAGCCAGATTAATTCCTAGTTGGGCTTTGGCCCTTCTGATTTTCCACCTGCATAACCTCACGACAGCCTTGTAGCTCTCCAGAGTTGCCTSCCCCYTCTTCCAAAGTTCATAAACTCTCCTTTTTTTCCTGAGTTCCATCCAAAGCTCTCTGTTCAGCCAGGATGGTGGTCTTCCCCACTGGCTTGTCTTTTGGCACATGGCGACGGCCTGCTCCTGCACCTTTAAGATTTCCTTCTTGAAGAATGTCCGGCCTTCCTGGACTCTGCTGCCCTTCAGGACTGCTTATCAAGGGACTCTGTCAACCAGGCTCCTAAACAGGCTAAAGTCTTCCCTCCAGAAGTCCAAGGTAGCAGTTCTGCTGACTCCCCTCCTTACTTCTCCAAGAATTGAAAACTCTATCAATTTCTTGATCGCTATGCCCAAGACAGCCTCCAACCATCACATCACCCACAAGTCCTTCTCTGTTCACGAACAACAGGTCCAGTGGGGCGCCTTCCCTAGATGGCTCACTCACCAGCTGTGTCAGGAAGCTATCTTCCACATACTCCAGGAACCTCCTAGACTGTTTCCTCTCTGCTGTGTTATATTTCCAGCAGACATCTGGTAAGTTGAAGTCCTCCACAAGAACAAGGGCTAGTGATTGTGAGACTTCTCCCAGCTGCTTATAGAATATTTCATCTGCCTCTTCATCCAGGTTGGGTGGTCTATAACAGACTGCCACCATGACATCTGCCTTGTGGCCTTCCCCATGATTCCTACCCATAAATACTCAACCCTATCGTCACCATCATTAAGCTCTAGACAACCAAAACACTCCCTAACATACAGGGCTACCCCACCACTTCTCCTTCCTTGCCTATCCCTTCTGAAGAGTTTATAGCCATCCATTGCAGCACTCCAGTTGTGCGAGTCATCCCACCATGTTTCCATGATGGCAACTATATCATAGTTTTCCTGCTGCACAATGGCTTCCAGCTCCTCCTGTTTGTTGCCCATGCTGCACGCACTGGTGTAGATGCACTTCAGTTGGGCTATCCATCCCACCACCTTTTTGGTGGGAGAAGCCCTAATTCCCACGTGACCATTCTCAGGCGCTTCTGTGGTTTTTAACACATCAATAACCCTTGTGTCTTTGCTGCTGCATGGATCTCCATCCCCTACCTCCACTGAGATGGCAGACTGAAGGACCTCGCTAGCACGCTGTCCTTCAAACATCAGCATGCTACCCCCAGGCTTATCTCTAGCGAGCCTGGTTTTATCCCTTTACCCCTTAAAATCTGGTTTAAAGCTCTTTCAATGAGCTGTGCTAAATCCTGTGCAAAGCTCCTTCTCCCCCTTTGAGACAGGCATACCCCATCTGTTGCCAGCAGGCCTGGTGTCGTGTAAACCGACCCATGATCAGAAAACCCAAAATCCTGCCGGTGACACCAGGCTCGGAGCCAGGTATTGATCTGCTGGGCCTTCCTGTTTCTTCCCTCATCATTCTCTGCAACTGGAAGGATAGAGGAGAACAATACTTGTGCTCCTGATCCTTTAACCAGTCGTCCCAAGGCCCTGAAGTCTCTCTTGATTGCCCTTGGACTTCTTGTTGCAACTTCACCACTGCCTACCTGAAAAATCAATAATGGACAGTAATCTGACCGCTGTACCAGGGTAGGAAGCTTTCTCTTCACATCTTTAACCCGGGCCCCAAGAAGGCAGCAGACTTCCCTAAGAAGTGGGTCTAGTCTGCATATTGGGCCTTCTGTTCCCTTCAGAAGGGAGTCTCCTACCAGAGTGACCCGTCTTTTTTTCTTTATGGAAGCGGTTTTGATGCAAGGCGTAGGCCAACTTAACCTCGGCGACACCTCCAAGCTAGATGAACCATTGTCCTCGTTATTGTTCGGTTCCACTTGCAGACCTCATCCCTATTATGCAAGAGCATCTGGAGAGGTGGGGTGGTCACAGAGGAGACGTGTCTGCTGCRCCGGGCAGGAACTTGCCGCCATTGCCCCCTGTCCCTTAAGTCCCTGTGTTCAGCCAGACGGAGAGAGGATAGGGAATCCTCCATATCATGCGTCCTGTCTGCCTGTTGGGCCTGTCCCAGGGAAGGGAGGG
Source organism: Oceanodroma leucorhoa (assembly GCA_030449065.1). NCBI lineage: Eukaryota > Metazoa > Chordata > Aves > Procellariiformes > Oceanodroma > Oceanodroma leucorhoa. The sequence continues at coordinate 8,786,999 of JASVER010000018.1, forward strand.
TGCGAACATGTCTTTCACTGTATTCTGATATTAAGCATTCATTCCTGATTTCTCCAACACATTTTATTTTAATCAAGGGAAACTCTTCGAGTAAAGAAATCATACACTTCTGTACCTCTGGAGGCCCAGAAATCACACCTCGACTACCATCTTTGCGGGAACGAGAAGCAAACCAAAAATCCTAGGAAGAGACACCTTCCGGCTACTTAGAGGGAAGCCACATGAGTAGGTTGCTGGGCCTACGAAGAATCCTTCGCAGCAGGAATCCATAGCAATACACGCTGCTTTATGTCAGGGAAACAAATGGCCTGTCAGCAAGATGACAGTCATGTTTTAAAGGCCAAAGAGATGTTTTTAATTTGGCAAAGCATGGAACAGATTACTAGATCAGCTTTTGTCAGCCTTAAAGTCAATGGTAAACCTATGGTATTTTGCTAGGCTTTAAATATCAGATTGACAGAGAGAGTAGAAAACAAAGATGACTATCTTTTCTGGAAACAGCAGCATCTTTACTGTAGGGAGACTGCTTCCATGTTGACTTTAAAAAAAAAATAAGAAATAAATCACTGAAATTAGCATAACCATGCACAGTGTTGGTTTTCAAATTCAGAGGACTGCATACTCCTTTCCAGAATCACTCTATAATTACTTCCAATACCTGACATGACCTGTGCCTCCTGTTCTCTGTCCTTCAGTTTTAAACCTCATCACTTGCAATGACCTGACAAACGCATCATACCATCCACTCCTAAGCAGAAGGGATCAGCAGAAGGGCTGAACAAACCATAGCAATGCACCAAGAAAGAAGAAAATAGCTTAGCTGTTCAATATTGGATCAGTACTAGGTCGTTAAAAGATCTTCCACCAAAATTCAGTGAAAACTGGAGCCATTTGCCTTGTTTGAATCCATTTTTTAAAAAAGACAACGCCACAGCCAAAGACAAAATATATCAACAACAATAATAAATAAATAATAATAGTAGTAGTTATAATATTAGTAAGTTATATCCACCCCCCATTCCATGCGACCTGAATCTGAATGCATCAAAGACATGAAAATATGGTTAAATAGGTTACAGCAGTTTTAATCACCAGGGTAACAGGACACACTATTTGCATTTTTCAATCACTGAACTAAAAACCTGGAAATGGGAAATAAAATCAAGTAGCAACAAACCACTTCGTCTTCCCAAAACAAATTTAATAAATGATAGGCTTAATTTAGACTGGCATGTTTACATTTCTAATTATAATATGGCAAAAGCAACAGAAAGGAGGTTTCAATACAGATCCACATTCTTCATCAATGTAAGCTGGCACAGGAAGAATCATCAGTTTGAACAAGATAAGAATAAATTATCAACAAAATATAGGATTTTTTTTAAAAAGCAACAACATTCAGTGTTTGACCAACAGCAATTTTTTTAAAAATTTTTTTAAAAATACAAAGAACTGCAGTAAAACTCAACAATTATCCCAGTGGTAAAAAGCGTGCTTCTGATCCTTAGTTTATTTTAAGATGTGTTTTTTTAATTACTACCATCATGCTCTGAAGACAAGGAAAAAAAAAATAGGAGTATAATTTAAAAACCAGCTGCTAACTTGACGCTCTTCTCTTTTGACTGATAAAGACTCTTTCTACAGCAAACAGAAAAAGAAAGGGGAACAACATAATTTAATTCCTTTTGCTAAATATACTAGCTTCACCAAGCAAATGGCTTACAAAGAAATGATTCTACAGCCTGAGATATCGAAACAAAGTTTTACTGAGATGACTTTAGCTTTGGGATACGAGGAAGGCATTCCAGCAGATCACTGCATTTGGCCCTCTATGGCACATCTGACTCACTTCCCACAACACCATGTTGTACGGAATTAATTACACTCCAGCCTTTAGTTCCTTCTGAAAGGGATACCAGTATGAGCTTCTCTATTGCTCTGTCTGGGACTCAACATATCATACTAACCAGCTTATATTTACTTAAATAAATAAAAAGCAAGAAAACTGATTTAATATTGACACATCAGCAGCAGTCTGCATTCCAACATTAATTATTACAATTTCCGTCTATTCTAAGGTAATTAAAAATTAGTAAACACATATGCAGTCCTAATTAATAGACTAGATTAAGTACTTGAATGTTAAATTAACTGGATTAAAAAAGTATTCGCACCAGCAACGGTTGTTTGCATTTTCATTAAGACCATATAAAACAATTTACCACTATCAAATGGTGCAATCAGGTCATCTCTCTCCAGCACAAAACCACAAAAACACAAATCCCCCACTTCACAGAAACTCATAAAGCTAGAAACTATTGCTGTATTCTTCCCCCACTATGACAAGTAAGATTGTCAAAAGGATCACTTGAACTTTGCATATTCCTAAGTACCTGTCCAAAATGTGTTATTTCTTTTGTAATCTTTATTGATGACGCTGATACTGGCTCATGTGTAGGCACCAGTAATGATTTCAGACTTCTTTTAACATCGGTTAGGATTACAGCTCTATCCTCATGCTAGAAAGACAGCAAGTGATCCTCTGGTTTTTGCATCATCTGGTTTTCACATCCTCTGCATTTCTTGTCCACTCTTCTTAACACAGAGTGAAACTGAAATCACTTACCTCTTTTAATGATTAGGAGCCATTTTAAATATCTGGTTTCTTCTTACCAGAAGGACACTTATCAGATAATTTCATACAAGGGCATTCCCAATTTGTTCCGCTGGTTCAGTGACCAATTGCTCGGTAGTTGTTCTGTTGAACAACCAGAAGTGTCTCGATTCCCCTGGCTGAACCATGCACTTCCCCTCCCGGCCCATACAACAACTTCCAGATGTGGTCTGCCCTTTCACAGCTGCTATGGTCTTCTGGCATTTATGCTGCACATCTTCTGCAGGATGGCCATTTGTGTACAAAACTGCCTTCCACATAAGTGATTATTTTTCTGCTTCCAGCACAACAGAGAGCATAGCCCTTCTGAGGCAGCTCCGAGTGATGGTGCAGCTCAACACCCACCTCTGGTGAGGCGCCCATGCTGGCAAGGATTCTGGTTCTCAGTTTATGCTTAATAACTGAACTAAATAAGTTTTTCACAGGAGACTGGTCCTCGAAGAGAGAGATTTTGATGTTCCACATGAGATTCTAAAAATCTAAATTAGTCTTGTCAATATATCTCCACCTAAAATAGCTACTTTGAGCATTTCCTTTAAAAACTGATGCCAGATGGTTAAACCCAGCCCTGCCCTGCAGTCCCACTGTATAGGTCTCTGTACACACTTTTAGACAGCCACCTGATCTGCTGATGTGAGAGATTTTAATCACTCTTAGAGCATTGCCATACACTTTCAGACCTGTGCAGCAAGTATCTGGAAAGAGAACATGGAGGAGGCTGGCAGAAAATTTAAACGCAAGCATCACTGGCATCCCTTCCGCAGCAAAAAACTTTTCCAATCTTAAGCAAGCCTGTACAGTGAACCTGCAAGGCAAACACAGAACTGACCATAGACTTCCTTTGCAATGAACACAACCGAAGTAGATTGCAAGAGAATATAAGCAGATTTCTATAGTAAGTCTTTAGGGTTGGCAAAAAAGATGTGTACCCAAAGCAGTCTGTGTATTAATTCGGACCATACTACAATGCTGAACTAGAGTACTTGTTTAATAAGGTCCAGCAGTAAATCAAATTTCAGCTACTGGCATCTCAGACTCCAAAACATCCTGAAATGCAAGTTGCTTGAGAATGAACTGATAAGAGGAAAAAAMCCCATAAATTTGGGAAAATAATTAGCAAGGGAGTAGCCAATTATAATTTAGATATGAAAGAAACTAAAGATGAAATCAATTTGTAGGCTTTCTGATGACTGAACTGACTTTAACAGCCCCATGGCAGACCCAAATACTTATTATTCCTTGAGCTTCACTTTTCTACATGGCTCATTAAAAACCCATTTAAATATAACTACTGTTTCAATGAACTGGTAAGAGGAAATACAGAAAAAAAATKGACATTTTCACAAATAATGCACTATTGCCCACAGACATTGAAAAAAAAAAAAATCAATTAGCAAAAATAGCAGCATCTAAGAGACATTCTGTGCTATATGTGCAACCTGAGTGTCCCCTCAACAGACTTATAGATCACCCAACATTTTAAAAGGAGAAAAAGGGCAAGCGCAGTTTCAATTTTAGACAAACTGTAACACAAACAACAAAACTTTATAATTTCAAGAAAATCTTTTCCTGTCCTAACTGATCAACTTCAGTAATGAAACCAGACCTAGCTTTTCATAACAACTTTTCAAAGTAACGTAGCTGGAAGGGTGCCAAACAACCGACATTCTCGTAATAACTTTACTGCACTATTGCTTTTGGGAAAATAAGAAGGACATTTTAAGGGTCACATTCTACTACCAAATTAACACTTCACATTAGATCTTTTGCGGATTATACAGAAGTGTAAGCTCATATAGAATTGTAGAATAACCTGAACTGGAATGGACCTCTAGAGATCACCTCCTCCAAGCCCCTGTTCAAACCACGGTCAGTGAGACGAGGTTGCTCAGGGCCACATCTAGTCGCGTTTTGACTAACCCCAAGGATGGAGATTCCACAACCTCTCTAGGCAATCTCTACTAGGCCACTCTTGGTTTTAAGATGTTGTTTTTCYCTGTATCAAGTTGAAACTTCCCTTGTTGCAACTTGTCTGTTGTCCCTCGCGCTACTCCTGTGCACCTCAGAGAAAAGTCTAGCTCCATCCTCACCATACCTGATAGAGAGCAGCTAGATCAAGAATGCTGTGCCTTACCACACAGCCATACAGCACCCCTGAAGGCCTCCCTTTCCCTGTGACGGTCTCCAGCCCCCTAACCCACCCCGGTGACCTCTGACATCACCATCATGGTAATATCTTGCTTGTACTGAGGAGGCCAAAATACTCCAGAAGTAGACAGAAATCGTAACTTCTCTCAACCTGCTGGCTACAGGCTTGCTAATATAGCCCAGGATGGAGCTGGTCATCTTTATCAGAAGGGCACACTGCTGACTCACATTCATCGCCTTGTCCACCAGGTCCGTTCCTACCCAGGCAGTGGGCCTCTAGCCCGTACTGCTGCGTGGAGTTATTCCAGCCCTTATGCAGGACTCTGCATTTGCTGTTGCTGAACATAATCTGCCCCTTCAAAACCCCATGATATAAAATAACCACCGCTGGAAAATATATCACAGGTCTCATTGAAAGTCATTCTCAAATCTGCTACGTAAACACCCTTCACTTTCAAAACTCAACATAATATACCAAGTTAAACCATATTTGCAAGATCAGAASTCATCTATTGATTCAAAGAACACTTTAATTTTACAGATAGTTTAAAAATATTCTGCTTTCATGATTCTTTAAATCTAAGAAATGATTCTGCAGTAAATATACAAGCTTTTTATTAAAGCATTGCTTTTGATTATTCATTTCCTACGGCACTTTGAAATTCTAGAACCAATATTAAATCGCCGTCTAATCTTCTCCCAGTAGGAATTAAATGCAGTTTTAGGTACTATACTGTAAGTTCCCAGACTACTAAATATATTTAAATATATTTAAAATCTTAAAATATTTAAAACCTATTATTTTAATATTATGTATATTTAAAAGACTTTTCCTCCCTTCTCCCCTCTACTGCTGAGCAACAGACTAAAAGCAAGCATGACTATGGCACCCTGGAAAGTAATGTGTAATGTGTATATTGTGTCTGAATCCCTCTCTACTTGACCTCCATGGGTTAAGTCTGAAGTTTAGACCAAGAAATAAGTGAGCAGTGTTAAAAGTATTATGAGGGCTATTAGAGGTAGCTGCCACTGAGCTGCCTCTCAGGTTGGCTGGATTTGCTTTTTCATGACCTCAGACCTTGAATATACCAGACATACCGCTTCTGCATAACGTACTGAATGAGACTCGAGCCACCAGCCCACGTGTGCGGCCTGACAGACACAAGTGCGTACAGATCACGCACAAACTGATTATCCTGCGAAGTCCTTCTGACCTGCTCACCCGGCCAAACCTACTGCACGGACACAGCAAGTCCAACACCAGAGCTGGATCTTGGACTTTATCACCAGCTAACTTCCATGGCCAAAGAAAATCTAAATTTGCCATCTCGTACAGACAGACAACCCAGCAGCTCTGTCCTACGTGGCCAGAAGGCATTGCTGGCAGAAAGAAAAGTAGAAGCAGTCTACATTTCATGAAGCTGGTAGACACCAGGAGAAGGACATAGATGCTGGTAGGTGGGTTTCTTTTCGGTAGGGCGTACTCAGCTGGGGCCAGGAACAGGTAGAAGCTCCAGTTCGTTACGTTAACTCCTGCTCCTGAATGCTGCATTTCTGCTGTTAACTTTAACCACGCTAAGGAAGGCTCCACAACCAGTATGAATTAGCTTCCGACCCCAGCCTTCTCAATGGAGTTAATGCCTGAATGCATTAGTCAGCACTGGTACCCGCAGCTGTTAAGCTAAGCCCTRGCGAAAGAGTGGGCCGTGCCATCGSTGCACTCTGATCTCCAGGAGGATGGGGGTAGCCATGCAAAATCCAAAAAGTAGAAATGCTGCAGACACATCTCACCGCAAAAGTGGTTTGATTAAGATTATGGGGTAAGAGATTCCAGAGCTTGCAACTAACGACAAAACTATTGCTAAAATGAGAGTCCAAGAATAGAGAAGAACATGCTCATGTCTTTTAAACAATTTTTTTTTTTAATTTGATGTTTCTCAGCAAAAATGAAGAAATGAACACTTGGAGAGAAGTTTGCTCTCCTCGGTTGCTACAGTCTCTCCACACAGCAGGTACCAAAATGTTCGATTCCATACTCGTTTGGGCTATGGGAACAGCTGGGGAAAATATCTCTGTCCTAAATGAGGACGTTTTTTAATCACAGGTATTTTATCATGGGATTTTTGTAATGGGTTGCTTCTTCACCAATTCTTGCTTTGAAAGCATATAGAGTATAATGCTACCCTGTTATTTCCCTAAATCCTCAAATTTATATGGAAAAGATTTCTTCCAAAATCCCTTTGTAAAAACAGCCCTCTTGTTCAAGGCTAAGGACATACTCTGAAAAATTACTACAATATATGATTTACCATGGTATCTCCTTAGCTCATTTTGAAAAGAAACAGGAAAAAAAATGTATCTATCCTGGCTTTAAAGAGGTGCATGAAGAAAGCATGGTATCAGAAAAGAGTGTGCTATGCTTGGAAAGTAGCGGGGACACATCTGAGCACGTGAATAAGCCAATTTCATATCCTCCCACTTTTGATCCCTCAGCACAAATATATGCCAACTACACTTAGAACAACATCATWAATATTACTTTGGAAGCAATTTTACATTTTTAGAGTGCACTAAAAACGTCTGCCTCCTTTTCTAAGAGGACAAGGCTCAAAAAGATACCCTGATTGTTCTCCATGCAGCTGAGCCTGTGGGTATGGGATGACTCTGCAGGTCAGTAGATTTCCAAGTCAACAGCATGGACCATACAGGAGCTCAGTATTTTATTCCTGCCACAGAGGTCAGCAATTAAGCAGTGACGCTATGCGGTAAGTAATCCAGACACTGGGGTTATTAGGGGGGCTGGTGTCACACAGCAAGATATATTGCTGAAATAAAGATGTATTAAATCTTAACAGTTGTCTCATCTGTCATTGGGAGCTGCAGCCCTTGAGTACCAAGAAAAAAATGGTTTCAGAAACCTCCAAAAAGACCAGGCTTTCCATTCCTCTGTTACAGGATCAAAACAGCGGCATTTAAAATCTAAGATTTTAATTTCAGCTGAAGTAAAAAAAGGTACCTAGTTAGTTAAAGCATAGGCCAATCTTTGCAAGCTTATTAAACTTCAAGAAAATAGATTTTGTAAAATAAGCTCTTCATTTTATATAGTGTGTGCTGTTCAGTGCAATTTGCATGCAAAAGCCAGGAGAATGTGATTAAAAATACCCATCTAGAGACACAGATGAAAAACTTCAAACATTTTACGATTCCCTTCTGTTCCACTCATTATTTCAATACCTCACTACAACAAAGGAATAGATAACACTTGTCCTTGACATTAGCCTAAATTATCTTCGGTGTGCAATACAATACCTATTAAATTAGGCTTACTTTAAATCAACGTCAAGTTCTGTTCAAAAGGTAAAAACTCTGTGTACCTTTTGGCTTTCATACAACACTTTCTTTTTCCCCCCTAAGAAACTTTTCAGAGGTCTTAAAAACAACGAGTCAGGGATGGGTTTTTTAACTAACTTCATTATCTAGTATTAAAAAACATCAGAGAGAGACATTTACCTCTGGCATTTTAAAACAACAATAACAATATTTTTCATTTTGTGCATAATGACAAAAATAATCAGCACATTAGGCAATAATTCATGCCTCCCCTTCTTTAAATAAGGCTCTAAAAAAAATCTTAAATGCAAATGACTAATTATTCCCTCATGACTAACATTTTATATTATTTTAAAATGTAACAATAGTGAAAACAATGCAACTTAACTTACAGTCCATTAGGACTATCCTTACAAAACGAAGAATAAAAGGTAGCGGTCCAACAGCGCCAGGCTAATGGCAAGAGACATGTACCGGGAGATCCGTGGAGGCTGTCCCCTCCCGTGGCAACCCCCAGGCACAGGGGACTTGACTCACCAGGATTATTACGTGAACCTATGCCAGATAAGGAGCTCTGGTCTTAAGCAAAAGACACGCATTAAGTAACATTTAATAGTCTAGAAMGGGAGAGGATCCCAAAACTGCCATACTACAGTTTTTCCTAAACACCTTTAGGTTTTCTACAAGCAAGAGGATTATAGTGATCTCTGTAGGAAGGAAAAATAGCCTGGGGCATCCTCATCCAGAGATAGATATCCATCTACCATACAGCATAATCTGCTAGGAGGAGATAGGGCCTGTTGTTTATTTCCCACAAAACACCAAGTTAAATGACGTAGTAACTGAGCCCCGGGGACTTTCATTAAAACTAGGCTCCCAATGCCAAAATCATTTTCAAAACGATCTGGAGCCACATTTTCAACAATAATTTGGCAGATAAGGTTGCAGAAAGGCATCTCACTTATTTTCGCCCCATAAAATCATTAGAAATCAGATGCCAAGATATTTTTGAAACTCTGCTTTTAAAAGCTGTCTGGTGACTTTTCAAATCTGACGTCTAAATGCTTATGAAAACAAACACAAACAGGAAAAAAAAGCAGCAGGAAGACATGAAGAGTAAGGAGGGAGGACCTCAGAAGGAAACTAGCTGGGTAATATCATCACAGCCATCTTGAAAACACATTCACTGGAAGTCAAGTGCTTTTGTTTCTGTGAAATGCAGGAATCAATAGCAAAGGAGATCTCTGATTGTGCTGGTTTTGGCTGGGATAGAGTTAATTTTCTCCATAGTAGCTAGTATGGGGCTATGTTTTGGATTTGTGCTGGAAACAGTGTTGATAATACAGGGATGTTTTCGTTATTGCTGAGCAGTGCTTACACAGAGTCAAGGCCTTTTCTGCTCCTCACACCACCCCACCAGCGAGTAGGCTGGGGGGGGGCACAAGGAGCTGGGATGGGACAGAGCTGGGACAGCTGACCCCAACTGACCAGAGGGATATCCCATACCGTATGGCGTCATGCTCAGCATATAAAGCTGGGGGAAGAAGAAGGAAGAAGTTCGGAGTGATGGTGTTTGTCTTCCCAAGTAACCATTACGCATGAAGGAGCCCTGCTTTCCTGGAGATGGCTGAACACCTGCCTGCCGATGGGAAGKAGTGAATGAATTCCTTGTTYTGCTTTGCTTGCGTGYGCGGCTTTTGCTTTACCTATTAAACTGTCTTTATCTCAACCCACAAGTTTTCTCACTTTTACTCTTCCTATTGTCTCTCCCATCCCACCAGGGGGGAGTGAACAAGCGGCTGGGTGGGGCTTAGTTGCCGGCTGGGGTTAAACCACGACACTGATATTACTCTAAYGATAGTTTGCATCAGTCTGTGATTCCTGACTACTTGGTGCAGAAGCCTCCACTTACAGCACTCTCTTTTTACATAGGGATGCAGCACTCGAGCATTATAACCAAAGAGACAGGAACATAAATAGGGACTTTTGATGGAATTATACTCCTAAATCATTTAGTGTGAAAGCTTCAAAGACTCCAGCCTTATTTTCAAAACTCATTTTGAAAATTAACTCCCTAAATCACTGTGGAAACTGGGACCGATGCACCTACATCACCTASATGAATCCGAAAAGCATTTTTAAAAAAGAAACACCCAAAAGAGAAATTACATTTGCATGCACAATCATTTCAAGCTACCAAACTTGGGAATACACTATCATTCTTACATTTTACCTTGACTCACCCCACATCCATGAAGGCATTTTCCAACCCATAATATAAATGTCACTCAGACTGGGGAAGGAGATACAAGCATTGCCAAAACCCATCAGCTTCAACCTGTGGATAAGGACTGCACTGAAAACTTCGAAACAGATCCCGTCCATCGTGTAAGTGCCCTTATTCCTCCCCATCTCCTCTAGGCTGATCTAGCCTCTTTGTTTCTCCTCTTTTCTCTCCTAGAAGAATTAAGGTTATAAGTAGCTGGCACTCGATACCAGGGCAGAAGGCCTGTCTCTGTTTGAAGTGTCTATATTATATTTCATAGTGAATTCAAATATTGTTGTAAGGTTATTAAAATCATTCATGATTTTATCTGTGCCAAATGGATCATTACACTGTCAACACTCATCTTTATTATGCAAAAATATGCAGAACTTAACATCTTTTGTTGAGCTGGCAAAACAGTATATTCAGTAGTAACTCTATTTTTCATTAAATTTTGCACAAGGTTAAAGCGTGCGTGGAATCTGATTACCAAAGGCTCCATTCAGAAACATCACACAAAACAAGCTGTTTGACTTGTGCAGCAGCAGATTATTTATTTTAAACCTACAAACAAATAAATTTTTCTGAGTAGTGCTCACTGAACTAATGGTGTTCTGATTCATTTATAGTTCACTTTAATTTTTACTATTATATATTCAAAAAAAAAAACCCAAATCTTTTGGAACCCAACATTCCCTTTCAAGCACCCTTAAAAATATTAAGAATGGAAGTCTCTGAGGGCCCAGCACAAAGAAAAGTTGCTTTTCTTTTTCAATAGCTGGGAGAGGCACAGCTATCTAAGTCCTTGAAAATCAGCACGTGTTTGGGAGGACTTTGTTGCTGAATTTCATTTCTTGGTAAATTATACAGAAAAATACAATCAAAGCAAATCAAAGGAGCACTCGCTCTGCTTCTACACTTATGGCATAGTTAGATATTTCATTAAGTTAACGTCCATTTGAGTAAGATTTGTTGATTCTCTGCTTATTTGTGACCATTAAAAAAAAAATTACTATTTTGCTTTAAAATATTTCCAGCTTAAAAATATTTTCAGCAAAACATAACCACAGCCACAGCTGAAGGCAGCTTGAGGAAGCTTGCTTTGCTTTGCCTGGCAAAGGACAAGCACGGCCAGCTCTGGAGGGAAGGGGAAAACAGCTGGGAGCGGAGGGTGGAAGGCGAGAGGATAATATTAACACCATGGAAAGTATTAGGGCAAATGGAGGGGTTAAGGCTGTTTGTTCTTTTTAAAGTTGGAGGGAGCGGTATTAAGATATTTTTTTTTCTTTTCTCTCTTTTTAAGTGTTCTTCTATGCACACTTCACAATCCTGCCTGATGGAAACTCTCCATAGGCTCCAAGGCTACCTCCAGTCTCGCCTCTTACCTTTCACTCCTCTCTAAATGTCTTCTAGCAGAAACAAAAGTGAATTTGGTCTGGTTACCTCTAGCACAAGAATCCTTTCTTGGGAAGATCCAGCCATCTTGAAATAGCTTTTCTGACTCACTATCTCATTAAGTCTTCATTTAATTCTTCTTTCTTTGTATTTCTCCTGCCAGACTTAATCTTTGCAGTTGTATGAACTTTTGGAAAACCTTTTTGGGGTGCAGTTTGTAGTTTGGCGCCACACAAAGCAGATGCATTGCATAAGGTTAACACAGGTAGCTGAGTAAATTATGCTGTCAAAAGTGGTTAACATTTAAAAGGACTAAACAGAGGAAGCAGATAATACCTCCAAGATCTGTTTTTAATTAAAACATCCTAGTAATTAATATTAAAAGGTAAAGACTGAAAATGAGAGAGAGCATAGCTTGTAAAGAGAGTAGTTTTTATGTTTTTCATCAGGGGTCACCTTTTCTGATGTGCAAGACCACATTTAAACTACCTCCCTCACTGGAGACCATTCATTTATTAAAACAACTCTGCCCACATAAATGCCAAAAAAAAATACACATTTAATCAGAAGCATTTATGCATTCATTACTTTTTCAAATGTCCTTGCTTTAAGATAATCTTGCCCCTCACTGAAAGCAAACCTTATTTCACAGTCTCTGTGCCTAATTGTTGCATCCCAAACGATTTCTCTACTTTCCAAAATAATTACCAAACATTGTATCATCTATGCTGCAACAGCAAAAGGGCATCAACATTGAACCCTGTAAGTAGCTAAAATGAATAGCGCATACCAGGAAAGTTGAACGCGTGTAGCCTTTGCACATAAATCAAACCGCCTTACACATTCGGACAGCTCCATCTAGCCACAGCTACACAAAAGTAACTTTATCCCAAGCAGAATGAATTAATTTACATTCGGCAATACCACCTATTACAAAAACTCTTGTGGTCAAAAGTGTCATTTCCAGAATTTCCATTTACTATTGTTTAACAATTAGATTAACACTTTCACAGCTGTATCCGTGCTTCAGCTTACTTGGGTTTCAGAGAAACACAGGATCAGAAAAGTCACGTCTTCAAAGGTCCCAAAATTAGAGCATCTGGATAATGTCGGGAACAGATGCTGGGATCAGAACTTGGCAGGAATTCCTGAGATGGGAACCTCGAACACTCTGGGGAGAACACAGAGCAAAGTGGGATATAACGTAAAAATGCAAAGCGCGCAGTGACAGAGCGGAGAGAGGCGATGGGCAGGACGTGCACACGTCTGATGGAGCAGATGAGCAAGAATAATAGCGAAATAGCAGGCTGCCAGAAGCGGGGGGAACGGAGGGGAAGCCTCCTCGTCCTGAAACTCCAGCACCACCAGTTTACAAATCTGCAGCATACGGACCAGCCTATTCCTCACCCACAGCAGCGCAGGCGGGCGGCGGGGCGCGGGCAGCGCTWCTGCTGATCTGCTGCTGGCTGACTCCCCCAGCTACGCTCCGGTCTTACAGACTGCACGGTCAGTGAGGAGGGTAGATAGCAAAAGATAGGTCATTTTTCTCCATTTTTTCCTCTTCCATCCATCACTGACAGCTCTAATAATCTGAAATTCACCTTTTTGTACATACTGGGGCACTGCATGCACTAGTAAGATACCGTACGTCTTTCTCTGGAAAACAGTGGTGCTAACTAGCTCTAGATACACAGCTTTAAGTGTTTATATATAACAAAATATTAAAATAATTTGAGGAAATGAACTGTCATTTCATTACACATTCTTCTTGTTGTCTATAATGTCAAACACTGTTGACTTCGCTAGTGTAAAGATCAGGCTCATTAAAAGTGACCCAAGTTTCAGACGCATGGCTGTGACATCTCCCGTCAAAACAGAAAGCCCACAGGGCACTGAAATACACTTTGCTTAGACCTAACTTTGGGTACACACTTTTGAAAGCACTGACCTGCTACTGTACAATGCTAACAGAGGACTAGGCAATTTCATATTATGAAATTCCTTATGAGAAGTGGCAAAGGGCTGAAAAGGAAGTTTTCCAGTGTTTTGAGTTGTAGCTAATGCAATTTACAGATCACTGATAAAGCATTTTGTCCTTAAGCTGATCTAAATCAAAATTTCAAATGCTGCTAGTTTACTTAGAGTATTTGAGGTTCAAATCCTATGCTAAGTCCCTTAAAACTCCAAATGATAAATCCCCAAGTTTCAAATACGTAATAGTTCCATTTTATACATAATTCCAGAATAACTAATGCAGAAGAAAAGGAGATTAGTCCTCAAAGTTGGGCTTGTGCAACTGCCTAAAAATGCAAACAAGAAATGTAAATCTGTCCCACTGCTGTGCTTGTACCAGAACACACACAGGTGCTTGCCCCAGCTAATGGCACCATGTGGCCATGGGTGTCAAAGCTCGGTCCAAACTGGAATTTTACTAAATTCCCTCAGATATCACGCAGGAAAAACTGCAGTTCCCGCTACATGCCAGAGCAAATGCTCCGTCAGCCTGGCAGAGGCAAGCAGCAGCGAGCGAAGAGAAACCAACAGGCAGAGAAAAGAGGGGCTGCGTGTCCCCCCAGCCCAGGCTGCCCGCGCTCGCTGCCAACCACACAGCTGTCTTTCAAATCGAAACCCAATAACAAAAATAAAAATTCCATGTGCAGAGAAGGGAAAAAAGCTTAAAATGCCAAACTTTTCCACAAACAAATATCTAGTTTTAAGGACATGAAAGTGGGAACGCTACTAGAACTTGAGAAGAAATCGTAACCGACTGGAGCACTATTTCACTGCGCTCCAAAGACTCTTATTCCCACTAACCACCCTACCTTGGATGTTTTGGTACAGACATTTCTGCGGTGGGGAAGGTGGGGGAGGGTGGCACTGATGCTTTTGAGAATGGTTTTGGCCCCTGGGATAGATAAATAACTTTGTCGGAAAGACAAACACCGCCTGGACTGTCTCAGCCATCCCTTCACATTCACACATAATGGAGAGATAGGAGGAAAAGAGGAAAAAAAACAAACTAGAGGGGAAAGAGAAGTTACACTGTACCGGAACATGATTAAAAAAAGATTTATCACACACGTCATTTCTAATTTGGCACTGATTGATAGCTTAGCATTGTTCARTACAGATATTTTATCATCTCAGATGCCTGTTCAAAGACTGCATCCTCAACACTGCTCAGAGATGAGTGGAAAATAAGCACACGTGTGCATTTACATAAGGGAAGAAGAGTGTAAGCATTCGTATTAAACACAGATATACCATGGCTCCATGCACCAGTCAGCGGACAGGTAATGAACTTTTTTCTCTGGAAGCTTGTATATTGATGGCATTAAAAGGTAACGAGGGGCTCCAGGGTGGGAGCAGGAGTCGGCAGCACGGGCAGTGATGCCAAGGCGAGGGGAAGACTCACGGCCATGGGACACAGGAGTAGAGGGTTACAGGACCGGCTCGGGAGGACCACGCAGCGGCTGCAGTGTTGGAATTAAGGCATTCAGACTCAGGTTCACACGTGCTACCGGCACAGAGAACAGTGATCTATCTCAGAGTCAGCACATACAAAGCAGGCCTCCCTCTTCACGGTGGTATTTACCAGTCATTAATTTATAGCTGAAATTTGGGGAGTGACTTGTGCTGAGGAGCAGGCATGACAGTTGTTTCTTCTGAGGCCACTTAATCCTGCCCCTGAAAAAGCTACTGTGGCTACTCCCACCTCACTCGCCCGCCACTACCAGAAAGCTGCAATCTTTATATACATTTCTGTTCACTCTTATCCGTTGTCTCGCACGAAGGAAGTTTAGTTTATGAGCTTATTTTGGGTCTGTTATCAGCTACATTCCTTCAGTTCTAATTTAGCAAATTGTATACTGAAGATGCCCAGGCAGATTCCATCAAGGTTTTGGGATGTGAAGTATCCTCTGAGAAAACAACTGAGCACCATCACTTTGGTTTTCCAACACTCCCTCCCACAAGCAAACTTTAGCTCCACTTGGGGCTATTTATGTGCTGGTCCYACTCCACTCCCACCCCTAAAACTCAAGGCTCAGTAAAGGGACTTCCTTGAGTATGCAAACGCCTACAATCAGGGAGCAGCAGGTGAAGCTACTCATAACTTGCAGAAGAAACTGTGGCCCTGGTGTGAATCACTGCAGAGCTGAAGCACCAGGTGCTCAAGAGGACAAGTGTTTTTGAGAACTCAGTTTGGTGTTTTGCATTGCTCTTCTGAGCAAGAATACAGTACACATCCTRGCACAACGCACCTCGATGCAACACAGGCTCGATGCTTCCCAAAACAGGTCCTGGGACCACGGTGCATGCCCAGGCGAGAAGGACACATATGGTTGGTATGAGGAGGCAGTTGTCCCCCCTCAGCTATTGCACAGAAGTGGAAAACCACAGGGAATGGTGGGTGAAGAAATGCAAAGCGTGCTCATCTTTCGAAAGCACAGAACAGCTTGGATCAGTCACCAAGCCCCTCCAAAACAAAGCAAAAATAACTTTTGAGGCCTGTGAGCAAAAGCAATAAACAGTTCAATATAGGCTGCTCTAAATACCGCATTGGAAGTACATTGGAATCTAATTTACACTTTGCTGATCCTTATAAATTCCACTTAAAACCAAAGTACTTTTCCATTCACCTTCCAGCAAACATTTCCTAGGAGAAAGCCCTGAATTTGAGCTTTCACGTTCAGATACAATTCCAACGCTATTTTAGAACACTTTCTAAATTTGTGAAATAAAACTGTTTTGAGAGAGACAAAATAATTCAGGATATTTAACAGCATGCTTGCCTTTTCACTGTGTTCACTTTGATCCTAGAAATCCAGTAATACAGAAGAACCCAAAAACCACCCAAAACCCAGTGCCTACAGAGCTATTAGAATCCATTAAAAAATTAATTTAGCCAGACTTGCCCAGACTGCTGAATTGTTTTATAAAATCTCAAAATAAATACAGCAGAAGTAATCTTCAGTATAAGATTCCCATATATTTTATAAACCAAAAAGCTGAGATGACAAAAAAAAAGAAAAAATAAATCACTCAACTAAAGCACTCAAGCTGTAATTAATTATCATCAGAAACACACATTCAACACAAATTTTTTACTTTACAGCATCAAACTAAGAAAGGTTTTTGGTTTTTAATTGGCTCATAAAAAGTCCAGTATATCTTACAGGCAAGTATGTCAGGTAGAAACAGCTCAAATGGAGCTGATGGAGACCACGGTTTTCTAAATTCCTCTTGCAAGGTTCACCTGCAGAGCATAGTCAGACAAGGAAACAGCTACAAGTTTCAGCGTTGGCAAAAGGCACTTGGTGGTGGAACCTGAAGGGATGCTTCTGCTTCCTCCTTCCTCTAATCCCGAAATTACTGACTTTGGAAAGTTTGGATCATCTCTCTTTTTCTGCCCGCTTTGGTATTAAAATAATTTAAGACCCATGATCAAATTTGAGATGAAAGATTTCAGATCAATGTATCATCCATCTGCTCTGCTCCCCAAAACATGGGAATTGATTGGTTAAAAATCCAGAACTGCAACTCCCTCCACCATACCCACTGAAGCTCAGCATGGGGCAAGGCTCCTGGAGAAGGACTATGCRACACGGAGCCAGTGGGCAGCACAGAGCCTACCAGGTAACTCTTTGGTCTGAGAGAGTACGCACACTAGTTGGCCACAGCTGGCTTCTTAGCCAGACAGGAGCCTCCTGATTGTTCATGGTAAGGGCAGGAAACCCGCACATTTCCACTGCGCAGCCATTTATTTGCCAATTCCAGCAGCTTCCTTCAAAACTAAAGAAAGGAGAGATGGCCAACACCAGCACAAGCAGGGGCAMCGCAGGAGGAGAAAGAGAGGAGGACATATGACCAGAGGCTACTGTTGGTAAATGGAGGTCCTTTGTAAGCTCCTGCTCATACCTCTTTGTCCAGGTCTGATTCATCAAACAAGAAAATAGAGACTATGCATAAACTTTTACTTTCTGTGTTAAGTCGTTTACCTGTAATAGGCATCAACTACTGGCAGTTACAAACTAAAAGGTTTCATATGCTTTAAAGATACAAGTTGTGACTATATTCAGGCTACACTGCTTCACCGAGACACATCAATCACTCCTGCCAGAACCCAGTTATCAATGCCAGCTAAACCTAAAGTAGTAGCATTTCACATATATTCTGTAAGATTTTTTTCTGATACCCCAAAGTCTGGGATTTTACAAGACTGGTAGCAGAACAGCTAGCCAGCAAGGAGCACCAAGTACTAAATTGCTTGGCACTCAACTAAAGCACTATTCAGCAGCCAGACATACTTCCTACAACCTGTGCACCGGAGTCTTTTACACACTCAGCTCGTTCCGTTTAGATCCTGTCATGCAGCAGACTTAACTTCGCAAATTGACCTTAAGATTAAACCACAAAAAAATTGACTGAACTTCATCTTTCAGCAATATTTTTTTCCTGGAGAAGCATTGCTTAACTTCAGACATCAATCTTAGATTCTTGTTTTGAGAAGCCAGTCTCTGCATACAGGCAGGGAATTCAGCGTGCCTGATGCTGAATGGCTCTCTGGAGGGTGTAGCTGTCTTTCACTAGCTGTATAGACATGAGGATAGCTGCTTAACTTTAGCACAAATCAGGTGCCTAAAATTAGGCAACATAAATACCCATCTGTGTTACTCAACTGCAGAGGTATTTGAGAAACGGAGAGGAGCAGATAAAAAAACAGAACACTGCAAAATTCCACTAGAGAGCTGTACTTCCAACTATTAGATGTTAACAAATATGAGAACTGCCATCAAATATCATTTACAACACATAAGAAACATTAAATCTACAGAACATATGTTCAAAGAGGAACTACAGTAACATAACATGCTGTGCGTCATCTTAACCATGTGGCCTAAACCAAGGCACAACTGACTAAAAGGCTACAAAAATGTAATTTATGAGACTGACATGGCTGTTAATACAGTGTCCACCAGTTTCTTTCCAGACCAAGGCTAATGTTTTAAAGCTAATCTGAAAGCTAAAAACGAAGGTTATGAAGTGCTCATAAGACCATGCATTCTATGATCCAATTTTTATTTTGAAGCAGTAGTTCAAACTGCATCAAAATGACACAATAGGTCATTTTCACATCTTTGATGTAGCAATCTAACAAGAGTTGACTGTGCTCAAGTAAAAAATGAATAGGCTACAGACAAAAATTTGGATGGTCGGCCGTCTTTAGTCTTGCATRCATGAAAAGATCTTAGATTATCTTGACAACTGTCCAGCTGCATTAGTCACACAGGCAATCAGTCAAGTGTTTATTGGTGTCACACAGAAGACTATGTGGAAAGCTACAGCATCATTTTAATTAAAACAATGAAAGCAAGTTGGGAAAAAATCCTGTTAAAAGTACTCATAATCACCAAACAATGCACATGACATATGTAACTGCAATCACCGACCGCCTGCAGGTCCTAGTGTGACCCRCAGAGGTACTAACGCTGAGGAATGATATGCAGTCTAGACAAAAGCTGAAAATAATAAGGGGCTGCCTGCCCCAGTTTCCCTGAAATTGTCCCCGAGCAGAGAATAAATTGATGATTTGATTTTTAGCCACTGAGTCCCATGCTACTTTTGGCTGAAACTGCCGCTCCCGGGCATTTACAAGGCAGACAGCCCAGTTTTCGTTTGCAGGCCATTTTAGACACAACCTAGTAATGCAACCAAGTATAACTACCTTCCTCGGTGAATAACCCCACTCAGTATCCCCGTCACGCTCGACAATCAACCAGGAAAGAATTACTTATCTTAACTAGGGCAGAGCTGCCACCACAGGCCTTTGGGAGACATAAGGGACTGCAAAAGCAGGTTGCTTTTTAGATTTAGGATTCCAGATCTGTCCGTCCATTATTAATGATCCATCTACTTTGTTCTTGTGAGATATGAACCTTTTCAAGCACTTGGAAATCCCAAGCACAGGCTATTTTCCATTGAAGACTTATAGACAAAAGTGTTAGACTAATTAGGTGACTGAGGTGGAGAAAGGATTCAGGCAGCTGAGAGTGACAAGAAGAAAAGCAATATATATGGGCAGCAATTCCTTTCCCCATGCCATTGCCACGAGGCAAGAAATTAGGAACATATTCTGACATCCTGCAACTGGACAATGAGAAAACGAAAGAAAAATTAGAGTAAACACAGACTGCAYTCCCCACGTGCCAAACCCAGTGAGCGCTGAGAAGGACACGTCTGCCTTACTGCTACAGCACTGTGCCCACGATGGAGATGTAGCCACATCCCTTGAAACATAACCGCTTGAGTCTCTGCAYGCCTCCGCACATATGCCAGATACTCCTGGAGTCTCAGGATGAATTATTCCTCATCCCCAAGTCAGGCTCCTCAGAGACTACAGCACGCTAAACAGGCTTAGGATGCCTACGCAGTTACCACTTCTTACATGCCACGTCGGGCTTGAATCAGTCAGTTTTTCTACACCACATGTCCCAAAAAGTGTATTTCCCTGTTAAAAGCTGTACTTCACTGCAGACTTTTCATTAGAGTTTAAATCTCCTGTAACATGGATGGAGAAAGGTTCAGACCTCTCAAAGTACAGGAAACAAGAAAGCATCTCAAGTGATGGCATCTCAAGAACAAGTGGATGTCTGTGTTCACAGAGAGATGTGTGTGTTTTGGTTTGTTTCATATAATCCACRGGGAATTACCAGTGCCCATCTAACCAACCACTTGCAATGTACCACTGCAAATAAATATATTGCTTTTATTTCCCCTAAAATCAACTTAACTAGCTCTCATTCTTTTCGTATCATTTTAGACAGTTAATGTATTCTCTTCCCACTGGACAGAGAATGAACACATTATCTGTCCATCTTACAGGGCCCCTGACAGCCAAATAAAACATGGTTATTACTGTCAGAACTCAAATGAAATATTCTGAACATGGCAAGAAGTTATTAGCCTGATGTTCAGAAGACAAGCTAGGAATGTAAAAGGGAAGGAAAAATATTTCCCTTACTTTTCTACACTTCTGTGGGAAAATTAGGTTATCCTGTTTTGCTTGTTGAATTAGGTTTGAGTTGTTGGTTTTTTTCCTGTGTTGAAATATGTTAACTATTCCATTAAGGAGATGCAGGATATGATTTTTTTAATCAAAATACTGATAGATGTGTGAGCAATTATTTTTTTCCTTAGAAAAAACTTTATAATATTACCTTAAATTTTATATCTTAAATTATATATACTAAATCAACCAGGTAATGTCATTTCAGTGCACAATAAATTCACAGCAAGTAAGATTTRTGATATGACAGATAAACCCAGAAGCACTAAACAAAAGCAGTCACCTTTCAAGTCTCTCTCCTGCTGCAGTTAAAAAAAAAGCCAACAATAACAACAAAAACCCACGGCTGACATGTTCATATACTAAGCTTGCCTATAATTAGACAGAACAATCTACTCCGCATAATAACTGGAAAATATAAAACCATAGTGCAACAGTGAAGAAAAGGAAAGGGAAATGTTTTTCCTGCATACTCAAGTGGTGGTAGAAGGTGGAAATTGAAGATCAGTGAGATTTCATCTCTCCCAGAACATTAGCGGGAGAMGAATTGCACTGAAAATTGTACTTTTTATGACTTCAGAGGTGGAGAGCATCCAGCATGGTATGGGGCCAATCTCACTGTAACCGTCTCCCAGGGACAGGTGCCAGGCAGCCCCTACCACTCGGGTTGCAGTCAGCAGCTGCCAAAATTACAGTTGTCTCCAAAGAGCTTCTCTGAGCATCCTTATTTTCTAAAGTCATCCAGAGGGACCAATGCTGTTTGGTGATGAAATCGCATCCCTAGATAGCATGCACATAAAAATGGCATTAAAACAAATTAACTATGTAATAGCATTCAGCAGCAGGCCTTTTTGACATTTGAGCAGGTAAGTCCACTGATACCTTCTATGCACATTAAAGACACAATTAGGTCCATGTGGAAAAGTAATTCTCGAATGTTTCTAGAAAGCCAGGCATCTAACAAACAAACAAAACAAAACAAAAAAACAACAAACAAAAAACCCCCACACCCTCCCAAAAACAGACACCCACCAAAACACACAGCTGTACTGGATCTGTCCATCCCAGTATTCTACCTCTAACAAMCTTCAACAGCAGATGCCAAAAGAACACAGCAAAAATACTTCCTATCTCCATTCCCTAGTGATTTGCAGCTCAGGGACATCCTAAACCACACATGCTATCTTTGTGTTTAGACTTTTTAAGCCAAAATTAAATATACATTTATAATACAAATATTTTGAAAATTATCTAAATCCAGACTCTTGGATTTAGTGCTATTTATGCCACCTGTTCAGACCTGATCAGATGTATTCTTTTCAAGCAGTGCATTTCAAAGCAAAACTTGCAAATTACAAACCTAACAAGTTTTTCTTTATTTTTTCTACAACAATTTATACCAAGGTGATGCATACAAACCTCAAAACGCATTCCAAATGAGCCTGGACATCCAGCACATGTGATAACCTCAGGAATGATACTTCTTCTCTATTTAAGAGTCCTATTTAATTCTAAAGACTTCACTGTATTTATTTTCAAATTTAAAGGCTATTTATTCATACCAATAAAGTAATTTTTAAAACCCCATTGCTGCCCTTTCTGAGTTACAGAAACTCTAAAAGAATCCTGGATAACAGCTTCTGACAGTGTGAGAACTGGTATCCTCAGCCAGGTGCAACAGTCATTTGAAGGAACTTCTTACAAGTTCACAATATTTGAATTTTAATATAGTCAGTTCTGGTTCTRTAACAATGCAAGAGAATTCATATCCAACCTCATTTTCTCCTAATGCAGATTAATTACACAGGTTTCCTTCAGAGGTCTGGTTACCTCCAGAACGCAGGTCGTTTGCAATGCATTCAGTTCACTCCTTGTCCAAAAAGAGTCTCTTGGCCTTTCTGAAAAGTCTCAGTGCACAGTGGAAACACTGACAAAAATAATAAAGAGCTGCTCTGAACTTTGATGGGTTGCTCTGAACTTCGAGGCATGTTYGGAGGAAGGGAGACACCTCCTCCTGTGAGAATGTAAGTTTTGCAGTCACGCAACGGTAGGATCATCAAGTATTTTCTCCTGATCTGCAAAGTGATAAATAGTTTTTCAGCCCTTAACTGTTTAGAGTAAAAATAAAACAGCAGAAGCACAACACTGTTATGTTCTGTTTTCTAAGTGATTCTGGTTTTCATTATGTTAAATCATATTATGTTGTATTTATACTCCTTTCTGAAAAAAAAAAAAAAAAAAAGAACTAAATAAGATTTTAAAACCTTTTAAATACATCAAAGTACTTTGCAAATAAGGTTTACATGTTCACTTTCTATGACACGATTAGGAGTCTTTCTATAAAACCCAGAAGTTCTGGTATTGTAATTGCATCATGCCTTTCAAACCAGGTACTTCATCATATATATTACAATTGCTATTTTTATAGGTCTACATTGCCGCAAAAAGGAGGGGGGAGGGATAGGAATCGAATAAGAATCCCAAACCCCAAATTTACGGCTTTATGGTGATTTTGTGAAAAATGTACAAGAAACGTGCTCTAAAAGTAACCAAAGACGTTGGAAAAATAAAAGACAGAAATTGTTTATTTTCCCACCACAACAGCACAGTCTTGAAAAACTGAAATTCTCACTCAAGATCAAAGTAAAAATTGCTAAAGCACAGATTGAGCAAAACCCTTAACACGTGACAACAGTATTAGTTCTCATATATAGACATTATTAAGTATATTGGAAAAGTAGAACTTGAATTAGCTTTTCTGAATAGTTCTTTCATAGTGAGGTAAAATATCACTATTTGTCCCATTAAGTTTTGATTTTTTTGTTTTCATAAAAATTAACCCTTTCCACAGTACCCTATTTGTGACTATTAAGTTTTTATTACAGTACCTACAATTTTTTTCACAATTTCCAATACTCAGTAACTAAATTTACAAAAAGACAAATATAAAGTATATGTACAATAGTAATTTCCATGGTCCTTGTCAGAGGCCATTACTTCTGTGAAAGCCATCTTGAATGAGAATCTATAGGGTTTATAACGTCTCATTTTATGAAACATAAGCATAYTATCTAAACAGCATCTTACAACCTATTCAAAACTGAGTTTCCGAGTTACTTAAGCAATTCAACCATCGATGTAATTAATTTTGATGTAAATCTCTCTCAGGGACTTTAATGAGCCAAGTCAGGAAAATCCAAATTAAATTAAAGAAACGTAAACTGGATCTCAGAAGCTCCTAAGTAATGTTGTTAACAATATTTCCCCAATACTACCTAGAAATTACACATTTATAATAATTTAAAAAATGCAGTTAGTTCCTTAAGAAACATAGATGTTACTCAAGGATTCCTAGAAATATTTTTGAAAGATCCAGTTAAGCGATTCAACAATAAAACACGATGGTTTTGCTTCTACATTATGGACCTAGCTCTCCTACTGTTCAGAAATCAGAACATGACATAGTGTTGGATCCTAAAGTTCTAGGGGGGGGAAATGAGGACATCTATTTCCAGACCTCCTCACATCCCCAGGTGAAGTTCTACGCTTCTCGCACGGGACTGGCATGCTCACAGCTACGCCAGCCTCCTCCACTGCAGGTTTCTTGGAAGAAGAGAGGAGGGCAGATTAAGAACCTGGAGAAGCAACATCCAGCCCAAAAAAAAGTGGCAATTACAAACACTGCCACTGCATGAAAGCATACACTGAAGAAAAACAGATTCAAAGGTAGAACTGAGTGCAAAGACAGAAAAATCTATTTTCACAACCAGTTACAATTCATGTTTTTTCCCCAAACCTCACACATGAAAAGCAAAAAAGCAAGACGAGTAAGGCATTAGCAGTCCAGACTATAATCAGGGTGACTTCACATATACCAATGTACAATTAATAAACTGACTTGTTTCAAATCTATCTTACATTTACAAAGAATGCTCATTCCACCTAGRAGGAGTCTCCATGTGACCAAGAACAGGGTCTATAAAACTATACTGTGTTTCAGAAGACAGGCCAGACACAGGAACATTAAAAATTTGATAATTCTATCTTAGCAGAGCAGCATGATAGATGGCACTTTTATGCTGTAACCTAATAAAATACCCTCTTTTGTCCCTCCCACCAAAAGAATATTATACTTAAAGGTAGATCTAATTAAAAATATCAGGGGATGAGAGCAGTCATTGGTTTGTATCAAAGAGCAGCCTCTGTGCAGAGGGTGATCCCCACACAACACCAAGCTGCCCCTACAGCTGAGGCCAGGTCCCCATACCTGGGTGCTCCCCAGCTTCCTGCTCATGCCCTCAGGACAGGGAGGTGATTCATGCACTCAGTCTAATGGTAAGGTAAATGAATAAGCACCAGTAGATTCCTCACCTGAAACACGAGAGACAGTTTGGTTTCAAAAAGGTCTTCAGCCTTCAGAAAGCTCTGCAAGGAATGATGCTATTAATATTTCTCAAAAGCCTTTGGCCCTTTGGCAGACCCAGCAGGAAGACCGCCCTGCATTTCTTACAGGCTAGCTCTAGTTGCAAGACCAATTTGAAGATACTAGCTAGAGGGGTTTCTGAATGCCAACCTGCATCTCTGTGGAGCCCACGCCATGCCAGCCTACGCAGCTCCCGCCAGCACATGGAGGCTGCAGGAGCAGCRAGAGCATGAGGTCACCCAGCACCGTACCCCACAAGAGACTTCTGGCTATTTCAGAGCAAGAACAGCAGCGTAAAGACAACGAGAAACACGATTCGCAAGGAAGGAACTGATAGCATCGTACACTCCTTGCAACAGCTCCTTTTTGCAGCTCCCAGGACGAGGGGGCTCAAAAGGCAGGTGGCAGAGGAGCCCCCCCCGGGGTCTCCTTCACCAGTCACCTGGAGGACGCAAATGTGTATGAGTCCCCTGTGAGGAAGCAAAGGTTGCCTTGAGCTGAAAGTTTGGTTTTCCTGAGTAACACGCCTCTTACATACTCCTTCCTTTCTGAAATGCTAAGGAAAATTTTCCTTAAAAAAATACAATGACAAGTGTCTTTGGCCTGAGAGCTAAATACTATGTACTTATCCTTTCAGGAAATACCTAACTTGAGTAGCAGGTTAAATAGATACAAAACTAGACTATGAAAGTTTATATATTAAGCAGTTTTGAAAACTTGAACTGAAAAGAACCCTTGAATTCTTMAAAAAATGAAGGTTCAGTAGTAATATAATCCTGTTAGCTTTGCTGGAAGTGTAGAGTAGTCTTCATAAAAACAACAGTCCCACTGAAGCCATGCAGCAAATGGAAATCTGTGTCTGTTAAAGGCAAACACCGCTACAGGGATGCACAGGAAGGCCTAAATAATTTTCTTAGATCTACAGGATGAGATTTTCAATACAGGTGAAGCAACATGAGGGTGACATCTTAACAATAATCTACTTCGGCCCTGCAGTTCCCCCAAATTATTCCCTACCCATTAAGCTACCAGCCTGGAAAAAAACATTGCATTCTCTTTCTTTCCTCTCTCTCTGTACCAGCACAAGAGACATGGACGTGGCAGACAGTGAACTTCAAGGGTTTCAATACTCTTCTTGCCACTACTCATCTTCCCGGTATGGCGAATGAGCAGAGGTCTTCAACTAACCAACCCCCAACACTTCCTTCGTATTTTTCCTCCATGTTGAGATGTGAGTGGTCTTAGTCCCTGCAATCCACTTCTTTCCAAACCCACGAGTAGCAACATGTACCCTGATGCAGATTTTGTCAATGCCAGTAGAAGCCGTGGCGCTGGGCAGGAGTAACAACTAAAGCAAGAACATCCATTCTGATTTTTTTCAGTTTTCTGTGACACTGAAGAAATACTTGTTAGTATTAGAATTAGTAGAATTAGAAATACTTATAGCAAAAGTTAAAGTAGTTYCCATCACACGCATAAGCGAGTATGTGAGTTTGTTTCTGTACTACAGGAAACACTTTTTAAATGAGAGATAAGGGATAGAGAAAGGCAAAATAAAAAAATAAAAAATAAAAAGGTGGTTATAATGTACAACAAAGACTGCTCAATTTGTAGCAAACAATTGTTCAGATAAGCAAAAAAAAAAAAAAAATCCTGAAAACAGACCCATTTGTATTTCACATCCTAGAATCTCTCAATTTTGAGCACGTAACTTCTGCGCCCCCCCCCCAAACCAGAACAATTTGATAYTTCAATCCTAAATTAATAAAACATACAAACAGTTTCATTTACTTGGAGGAAACTGATGATCTGTAGTCAAGCTCTTTATTGCTCAGATTTGACACAGGAGACCACTTAAAGCTCAACAGGAGTTTCTGAATAGCTCTTTGTGTGACACACTTGCTCTAGAAAAATAATTTGCTTTTTATTTTACTGTTTTCACTTTATAGATAAAGTTAAGCAGAATCTAAGCAGCCGTCCTGTTCCAGAATAAATATGTTTAAAGGTAAGAAATAACCAGGAATACATGTATGTGCAGAGAAGTCCTCTATACACATTTTTTAGAGGAAATTTCAAAAGAAATTCAGCTATTCTAAGTTTTTCTATAAATGAAAACCTAATCTACTTTGGCTAAATAACATCAACTTTGATGGAATCTTTCAGCTAACAGCAAAGAACACAGTTTTTCTCCTGTTGTTTCACCATCTTCCACAGAATTGGGAATTTCAACTCAGTCCAATTTTCTAAGCATTTATTTTCTCAGGTAAGTCTTTTTGCCTTTTGAAAGTGTAGGATTACCTAAAAAACAAGGAACTTTTACCAATCCTTTAATTTTTCTAGGCATACTGTCCTCTAGCTAGTCAAAATGTCTTTTGCAGATCTGCAAGAAAACAAGAAACTTCAAGAAAAATATTGAAAAAGCTTTCAGTATTCCTCTGCAAGCAAAGCAAATGGAAAGCYCATTGAAGCAGAGTAGTCACATAGTCCTTTTGCATGTATCCATCCTTCCTAGACGAAGGATTTCAATTTCCAGATAAACACAGGACAAAATGGCCAGAATAAAAAGCCTGAAAACAGAAATCTGATTTATTTATTGTGATACACAATAAAAGATAGCAATGTTTCTATGAATTATGACTTTTCATAGGTTTCTAATACAGCTTTCCTCCCCCCTTTTATTGCTCCCTCTCCCTGGAAATAACATATCCAGCCATTTTGTTAAAAAGAAAGTGTTTCATTTCACAATTCACAGATACTCCTTTATCTGCTGAAATGTTATTTGCCAGTTACTAACACCACCACCCATCACCAACTCTGATATTATTAGGTCTTTTTTAATATGGTAAAAATCAACTACTCTTTCATCTTAAATTATGGGCTGCATTAAAATACAAAACAAGTATCACAGATAGAAATATCTTTCAGTTAAAGAATAGATTTTAATCTCAGTGCTGTGATTTAATAATAGAAAATTGCCAAGCAATCCAGGGTGAAAGCACCATATTATACAAAATGCAAAAGAGAAGCGGACAAATGCAAGGTAAATAAAATGTTTGAAAGTCCAAAGGAAAAAAATACTTTTTATTCAAGGAGTGTTGCCCTAAATTTAGATGTAATTTGAGATATTGAACTCTGTGTGTCTCTAAAAGAACAAAACAGGAAACTGAACCACATCCCACTTGATACACTTGAATGAGAACTATTAAGTTGAATGATGTTTGCTTGAGGCCATAAACAGCAATACAATATTCATCAAAGCTCAACAAATTAAACTTTTCTCCCACTTGCTTACCTCTAGCCCAACCGATTTCCCCTAAAAGTAAATCGATTTTGCACTGAGAAACAGAAAAGCTGATACAAATGCTTCCTGACAAACCAAGAAACTAGGAAAAGACACTCTATAGTGTTATTTAATTCATGTAAATTTAAAGAAGCAAGGTTTATAGAGAAAGGTAAAATACTTAATAGGCCAATTCAAACATTCTGAGAAAAGACAGACTTCTGGATACATCATCCCTTCCCTCATCAGTCTTCCACTAACACAAAAACATATTTTATTTTTAACGAGTTGCATTAAAATTAGACCTTAGGATGTGATGCATTAGCACAGGGTGTATCTATTCTGTTCGTCCTCAACAAAACAACTACAATGTTTCTTGCAACTGCAGGATTACCCAGTGCTCCCGCGCCTCGGGATCCTGCAGTGACGACATCTGTAGCAGCAAACAGGCTGCACGTGCGCAGAACTGTCGGGACCACAAACAAGTCCCTGTGCTGCCAAGTACAACGGGGAGAGACAAGTAGGAGAAGCCTAGTTGCCTTCAAACCCACCATCTAACAGCAGGGACAGAGTGCAATAGGCAGGCAAGWGGCTTCACCACACCGTGATGGGGGGTTAATGGTCCAGACACCTTCCAATGTTGGTGCAAAACAGGCATGACCCCCAGAAGTCAGTAATGTCTGGAGGCCTTACACAAGCAATAGCTTTGGTCACCCGCACAAAAGGTTCTCCTCTCCTTGAGAGGAGAAAGTCTGTCATTCTACATTTATGGAAAACATATAACTATGGCAATTCCAAAGCAAGATTAAAAATGCCCAAATCTTTGGCAGAAGCCAACAGTCTTGGCATGTACCGTTGCCTGGTTAATGCTCGGCTGCTTCTACTGGACGAAGATCTAAAAGGAATAATGCAGCAATAAAGACCCCACACCAGCCAGGTTCGTATTGTATTTTGGTTTAGTATAAGACGGAGAAGTACAGGATTGCTGCTCATTATATAGCACCAACACAGCATAGCTGTGAAACAAAATGGCTCCACAAAGGAACAAGTACAGTCTCTCAACATACCTAGCAGGTGCCTTTTACAAGAAGGATATGCTTCCCATGGCACCTAACAGAAGAACTGTACTCTTTACTTTAAACTGTTATTCTGTACTTTAACAGAGTCACTTACCCACCAAAAAACACAGATAAACAATTAAAAAAGTTACTCCCAGAACAGCAATATAATTTGACCTTGCTCACTTACTGAAACTAAAAGTGCACATATGAACAACAAAAAAGCACTTCTGAAGTAAATGTCGCTAGGAGAAAAACACAACAGATGTGGATACCATTTAGAATTGTTCACATAYGATCCACAATGTGATTTTATATATTAGATTTATGTAGGGTTTTATACCAATTCTGCAGAGAAGCTTGATTTGTAATAACAGTCATTTTTCTGTTTGCTCATATTTCAAAACATTCTGCTAAAAATCACAGCTCCACAGTTTATCTTTATGGTTGACTGGGATTGACAAATTCAGTAGGGGTTATGTATCATTAATACCACAATAAAAGGAAGTGCATTAGTGTGTATAATTATTGAAAATGTTTTTATTAAACTGGTGGTTTCTCTACAAAGAAAAAAAATATGCCAAGAGCTGTAAAACAAAAGTTGAAATCCAAAATTGCTAAACAACAAATATACCATAGGGTGCAAGGGAGATGRAAAGCATCCAGAAAACTTCCACATCTGTAGGAAAGTAGCATGTAATTATCCTCAATCTATGCAAGATGACAACATGTAATTCACATTATGCTTCCCAAGGCACAGCTTGTAGCAATGTACTGTTTAAGAGACCTTCAAAAGATCTTTAGAGCTATAGGTTAAGAAGTTAAAATTGAAGCAAACAAGGAGAGCCAAGCATGATGTGGTCCACAGCCTGTTAACYGCTCAGAGCTTTTGCCTACTAGCCGGTGAAGGTTGGTAAACATCGACCTCAGGGCTATTCAAAAAAGAAATACTTCAGAATATGCTACACGTAGAGAATTAAATGTGATACCTCTACTCGCTCCTCCATTATAATTCTCCTTACTGGCTACTTATTGGTCCCTGATCATTTTCCTGGAGTAAAAATTGAAATAAAAAGCCTTCAATTACTCCATTTCTGGTATCACTTTTATGTAAACCGTCCATGGTATTTTTTTATTTTAAGATACCAAAAAGGAAAAGATAGGACTTGGATGACATAATTCCAACATTTTACTAGGTATACCCAATCCTCATGCCAGATTTACTTTTTTTTAGTCAAAAATTCAAGGAAAACAAATTATGCAAGTGTCAAACACTGGCACATTCATGAAAAATGCTATAGTGAATTTATGGAAGAATTTTTTAAATTTTCCATCAATAAATACCATTCTATACTCTCTGTCAATAACGTACAAAATGAAACAGTCAGAAGAATATAATGTCTTCAAGAACAGGACTTTGAACTTTGTGTGTGTGGCAGAAGAGTAGCTTCCTCCTGTGCTTCTGAAAGTTCTCAAGTATTTGGCCTCCTCCCGTAAGGCATCTTTCAGAGTTCATTCTAAGTCCACCTTCTCTAATAATAAATATAGTACCTGGAAATCTGCAGCAATACATTTTGGCATGAGCACATGATTTGCTACATGTTTGCACACTGTGATGTTATGACCTTTTCATTATAATGATCAAACACTTTTTAAAATCCCTGCACTTGACATACATGTGTATGCTGATCATCTCATAACAACATACTAAGATAGCACCCTATTTTCTCCTTTCACATACCCCATTCTCTCCATAGCAAAATTTCAGACATTGTTGGCTTTAGCAAAACTACAGAAACACTCAACTACTCGAGAAAAACTGTCTGAAACAACAGCTTTCACCTCCAGCCCTGGACCACCTGGTTGTCTGTGAACCCCTCCTAAACAAGCCCACAAAAAGGAACTATAATAACCAAGCAGTGTTAATGTGTGTAAATTCACTGTGAAGAGGTCTGCATTTTCACTAGGACACGACAAAGGTCTCTGCAAATCAAGGGAAGTGGAAAAATGTTTTAAAATATCAAGAAAAAATGCTTGTATAGAAAGGCCCTGCAACTCCACATTTGTGTTTGCATTACCACCTTCCTTTTTTTTTATTATTTCTTAAACAACCATTTACCTGGTCTTCTACTGATTTTCAATGAATAACATAACATGGCAAATCCTGGCAGAACCCATTGCGACTCAACTTATAAATGAAGATATCTCAAATACAATTATTTTTGCTCCCCAATAATTGTAACTGCTGTCACACTAGTGTAACTCTGYAACTTCACCCCAGTACTAACGGGACACAGATGTGAATTGCTATTGACAGAAAGCTAGGCAGAGACTGAGAAGCCACCAAAATACCTGTTCTATCTACCCACTGTCTCGAACAGATAAGCTTTACTATAAAGTTATTTGGTAGTATGTTTGCATCTCCACACAGATGTTCGAATTATATTATTTAGCATTCCAAGGCAATCCAACGTTTTGTGATGGAAGATAGTGCCTGTAAACAAGCTATTAGGACTAAAAGCCCGTGCAAGTGATTCTGGAAATCTGTAAAAGCTAGCACAGAAACCTGGATTCTTCAATTCCAGTCCTACATTTCATTCAGTGGGGACATCACCTTTCACATTCTTAAAACCACAATTTGAAAAACAAAACTCCAATACCAGCACCCCAAGCATGTCAGAAATTTGGTCCCCACATTTCTTATCCTGTGATATGTGAGGAAAAAATAAAGTTTCTTAGGTCATATGAACTAGAAGAAAGCACAACATGTCTCCACAATAATTCTTCAGAGTTCCCATCCAGCAGAAGTTTGTAAATAGATGAAAAAGTACCCGACATCATCATCACAATATAAACATCATATGAACAGCAGAAACAAAACAAAACAAACAAAACAAAACAAACAAACAAAAAAAAACAACAACAACAACAAAAAAAAAAAACAACAACAACAACAAAATAATTTTTCAGAAGTTGCATTAATACAGTTTAAGAAAGTATTTACTCTCAGGGCTGATATGTGTATAAAATGAAATGTGAAACTTTAAAGAAGAGTACATTGAAAATTAATACAAAATGTTTTTTACTGAAAATGTTGTAATTAGCTGTGGAAAAATAATTCTTAGCAAGATGCTGTTTCATACTTGGCATTATAGTGAAGCCTACAGACTGCATAAATGATGTCACAGGCACCAACAAGCCTAAAGAAACTCTAATTTGGGCCTGGACAAGACTTCCTAGGTCAGAACCAGCAAGTACCAGTAATGGCTAAGCTGTTTTTCAGAAATAAACTGTTCTGTTGGCCATATGTACGCAAAGATGCTTTTGTGCGTAAAATACAGTTAACGTGCGTTACAGATAAGGAGGAGCCGGCAGCATAGCGCCAGGTTGTACACTTCGYGCTCCTGAACAGTGTGTTACAAACAGATTGAGTCAGCCTGGTGGTATTTTTCGTGGGTTAGAAGGTATCGCCCAGGTTTCAAAGAACAGAGAAGTAAGACACGGGTAAGTCAGGAGTTTGTCTGAACAAGAACAGTACCACAGAGATGAAGACCAACTGTGGGACACTGTTATCCCAAATTCCAGCCCTCTGCCTGAAAAATAAAAAATGGTGTTTCTGGTAATACGCACTCATATAGCCACAAAATGAATACCAGACAAAAAGCACGGGTACRAGTTTCCCAAACATTGGCATCTCCTGAAGACCATGCACTGATTTGGAAACACTCTGTACATAATTTTTGAACAAGATCACCAGTGAATGGCAGCTGAAACAACTGCCTTCCTGACGCCGTCAGACACAAGGCTTGGCACATTTCTAGTTCGCCCTAACAAGCGTTGTATGTTTTACTCGAACTGGCTGGTTTCCACACTTGAGTGCCGACTAAACAATGACCAAACATCTCCCAGTTAAATGCCATTTACAGCCAAGACAAGAATATTTATAAATAGGAGCCAACACCAACATTAGGGCACACTGCTCAACAGCTCATGGACTGAGATCAATTTTTTACTTTAATTGCCATCCTCTATACAGAACACAGTAGGGCTGAACATTGTTTCTACCTTAAGTCTGAATTTTCTTGAATAGCTAAGACTAAAACACATCCTTCAAGCTCTTTGTAATGGATTATGGTTTTATAATTTTCCAGACAGGACGTTAATCCCCATATATCAACAGAGATGTGAGTTTCAGCTTTACTAGTTCTTTACTCTCACTATCCAAAAATCTCCCTAGAGAGAAAATTTCATTAACRTTAAGACTAAAAGTAAACTACTGTAATTTAAAGGCCCAACAAACATTGTAATATTTTTAGAAATACAAGTCCAGTATCCTCAGTAATGCTCAAGCAAAACAAAAATTGCAGATGAGAAGAAATACATCCAAGAAAAACATACCGAGCAACTCAGTCTGCTCTTTCTCCTGACTCGTTCCAGCTCTCCATATGCAGCCCAACACCTCTCCCCTCCCACACCAACAGGGACACGTATGGACCCACACTCTTCCCACCCTGTCCTTGCCTCCGTCCCCACAACCTTCCAGGCCACGTACCACCCTTCTCCCCCAGAAACGGTGACCGCTGGAGTCCTCAAGACAGGAACTCAGCAGGATATGGGCAAGAAGGATCTAGCCAAGATTGGTGACTACAACAAAACAGAAAGTTTTTGTTGGAAAAAAATAACCAAGTAATATAGTAATAATATTTCTTGCCTTCAGTTATCAAGGCGTAAGGAGCGTTAAAGGAGCTTCTAGATAACAAAGACCACCATGGCTGCCAGGGCTATCAACCTAGAGAAGACATGTCTTTCAGACTTCAAATATGGTGGGAATATTAGCTTATCAGAATCCGACGTCCAGTTCAAAATCTCAAAATGACTCCCTCTTAGGAAGAAGACTCAGCTGTGCAAGGTATGACTGGCACRAGAAAGTAAGCCAAAACTTCCAACATATATGGGCGTGTAGAATACTATGTGTGCAGAAAATTCACCTAAGATCAATAGGACACCTAGCATAGGTAGCTCCTGACATGCAAAAAGGTCAACAGAGTTGGGGTCTGTGCTTCATATGGGATAGCAGCACATCAGCCCACAGACTAAAAGGTTACTTTTCATACATGTCTTTCATGTAACATCTGTGTAGAAATATTCCCTTCACAAAGCTGCATCTTCAGTGCAAAGTCCACATGGAATAGCAAGACATCGGTGGGAATCTTGCTTAGGAGAGGATGCTCTGTTAACTCAAAAACAGCAAAGTTAGAAATCACAAAGTTGTTAGAGTATAAGCAACCCTATTCCATCCACATATAGCCGTATGGGAAGCACATCCTCTTACAATGTCAATATTGATAGCACTCTGTCAAAAAAAAAAAAAAAAACACAAACAAAAAAAACCAAACAAACAAACAAAAAAAAACCCACAACACCAAGATCTTGGTTGTAATTAAACTGGCCTCTATCTTCTCTATTTTGTGAATATTGAAACTGTATGTGTTTATAAGATTTTCAGTTACATTTATTCAGTAAGAGAAAAATACTTACAGTAGATCTGAACCACATTTTTAAGACGGAAAGGACACATCTTCATATCCTAGGTTAAGCAAGGTGCAAAAATTTGGGTGCATTTTCTTAGAAGAATGATCATAAAACCACAATAATCTTGTGGAACTACATTACTTTTTGCCTTTATTTCTAAGACCCTTAAGTTGTCAGAAAAAAAAMCAGGAACTCAAGAAAGATCACAAAAAGTTCAAAAATTTCAGGGCCTTAATTAATATTTCCAAGGCAGGACAGTCCTGTTGGTTCCTCTTTTTAACCTGGTTGGAAACGCTATTTTGTTTTCACATAAAATAGAAGAGAACTTCTTGAAAGATCTCAAATAACTTCATGAAGTAAGGTGCGGTGGCTTTTGTTTGTTTTCTTAACCTTTTTCCAGAACAGAAGGTTTACACTCAGACGGCCTGACCACTCAACAAGCTTCCCCCAGCTGACAGGTTTCACCAATCCAGATGAACAAAAACCTTAAAAGTCCGAAGTGTGTCAAATCTGTGCAGTAGCCGAAAGAGAAATGCGTCAGCATTTGGCAGCCATGGCATACACAGTACACTATCAATCAAGTATTGCTATCTTGAAGGTAAATACCATCAAACTTTACAAGGTGAAGCCTTTGGTTTTTGTTCTTCTCCCTAGTCTCTATGCATTATTTTAAGAAAGAATCACAGCTACCGATACCCTTATCATGTGCTCGCAGAACAGAAAGGTCACATCCTGCAAAACAACACAGAAGAGCTGAGATAACAGGACAGCCACTTAGCCCTCAAACAAAGCATGTCATATTTTTATCTTGATTGCTCAACAACAGAGAACTTGCTTTCTTCTGCTAACTTCAAAGAGATTTAAATTTTTTGTATTCTACATTTAAGAATTGTTCAAATAGTCTACCCTAAGGTAGGAAAAAACAAGTGGAATACAAAACTGTGCTACTGTGTAAGATGCACGCTATTTCTACTGCACTGTTACACTATACTGGTATAGCACACCATACCAGTATATTCTTACCTAACCTGAAAACATTCCCGAAAGAAGYTGTAAACCGTCCCTATGGCACCTTTAGCATGAAGCACTGTCCTAATCAGTTTTTAAAACTCAGAACCATCCTCATTATTTAGTGGAAGCAGAAACATGCAAATTAAAAAAGAATATTCTTCCCGAACTATTAAAATATTTCCCACTATAGAGAAACATGTCTGCATTGCATAGATACAGCTGATAGTAATGATTGTTCTTCTCTTTATGTACACTTCCTTTATAGTACCTGGCACTGGTTGTACTGATGCTGCTTGGGGATGAGGGAAGGAAAGAAAGAGCTTGAAGCAAAAGACCCAAACTGCATGTTAGAGCTTATAACATGTATAAATCAATGCAGAAACACAAGGTTAATGAGATCCTACTACCATTAATTTTAATTTTAATTTTATTTTTATTTGCAATGGTTTTAGATCAATAGAGAAACTAACTAAATCTATATGATGCTTCCCAAACAAGCCGTGAATGTATCATTACTTACTGCTTGGGTCAATCTGTGATTCCCTCCACACACACGCAGACCCATACGCCCACACAGCGCAAGGACACCTCAAAAACATAAAGTAAGTATATACAGAGCACAAACTCTACATAAAGGCAAACCATGCCTGCACTACACGCTGCCATCTTCTCACCTGTTTTAAAAAGTGCTTTTAATTCCTTTAAGTGACTGAGCTGTCTTTGCTATTCAGAAGACACTTCTTCTCTCTCAGTATTTTTCTTAACATTAAGTGGAATTTTCTGACAGCGCTTCTGCAAGAGGCCTGCAGGCTGACCTCAYGCGGAGCACACACTCCAACTCAGTAATTAAAAATTTAACACTTCCAACTTACTCTAATTTGCACTTTCCAGTAGTTATCAAATGGGCAACGTCATGATCTAATTACACAGCAACAGAAGTAGAAGAAAAGGCTGAACAATTGTTATTACTCCCGGCAGCCTCACCTGGGCTGTAACCTCACAGTATTTAACAGATAAGCCTTGGTACAATACACTTGACATTTACATTTTCAAATGTATGTTCTATCCAACTGCCCTCACAGTATTGGTTTAATTAAGATACAGGACAYTACTGGCCAGAATCACTTCACTAAAAAGGCATATGTTAAATAGTCCTATAATCAGTATAATATAATTGAGCTCTGTCACTTGGAAAACCACTGCTTAAGTAGAAGAAAAATCAATATTCCCTCTTTTCACAATGTTTTCCATCTCACTCTGTGCAATCAAAGCAGCACCAGAAATGCATACCGAATGCAGTCAACGGTACCAGAGGAACACAGAGAATACACTGAGATTTAAGCATGATTTTAGAGCAGTGGGTTTATTAATAATAATTCAACATCTAGCATGGCATTTAATCAAGGTTTAAAGCATTTAACTCTCCCAGTGAACAAAGACAGGGTTACTGTACATGATTATCAATATGAAGAAAAAGCAACACTGATACCCATTAAGCATAAAGAAAGGCAAACATGACAAAAATGAAGAGAAACTAAAGGTCAACATTATAGGGTGGAAATCAAAATGCAAAACATGCATTCCAATCATTCCTACTGCTTTAGGTGCTGAAATCATGCTCTGCAGCAAGTGGCTCAACTCACAGGGTCGTATTACCAATCATAAATCTTCCTTATAATGAAAAATGTATGCAAGAGGAAAACGTACAAGTTACTGTTCCTTTTTCCATGTCATAAGGGATTTTTCAGCGAACTTCATAGGTTTACCACTCTCCTAGACAAGTAGGATAAGAAAAAAACATATTCACTATAATGTTGCAAAAAAACAGCAACAATGTATTGTTTAGAAACAAAGATTGGTTTTCCTCAAAAACAATGTGTAAAAATGTCACAAAACACAAAGTGAATTAAATAACTTTATTTGACAGTAAAATATGTACACGTTTTACATAGAGGCATAGACCACTGCCTTCATTAGAGCAAAAACTCCCAAATATCACTGATACAYAAGCTACTTCAGACTGGTATATTGACTGATAATGACACCAAATTAGCGCATTTAAAAGAAGCTCCATTTGTGAACTAACACGTGCATTAGAGAAAAAGAAAAAAGATGGTATTACTGTACACATGATAATGGGAGGTTCTCTAGCACAAATACAAGATTTGTGGGCTCAAAACAGTGAATGTCTCTGCCTAAAGATATAAAGCCCCCTAGATTTAAACATTACAACACTTTCTTCTAGTTATACAATCTCTGCACAAGAAACATTCATTAAAATCTGTTAAACCTTTCCAAAATTTTTTTAAGACCTTAGAATCTTTCCACCTTAAATACTGATTCCATTGATTTCTAATCTTCAGCAAGAGAGAGAAACATAGTCCCTACGCACAAGTTTCCTACTGCAAAGTGTTTCTTGAGCTCTCATTAATGGACCCTTCTCCTCATTCCTAAAACACTGACACAAAACTCCCCCCATGTACCACCTACCACCCACCTTCCAGAGGAACTCACAAAAATCATGACTCTCAATATTCCTACCTTCTGATTTTAATACAAGGAAAAGCTCCAAAATTATCTTCACTAAAACCAGTCCAGAAGTCAGCATTAGAATTAAATTAGGCCTTTACTATACGTGAACATTCTAGTCACAAAAAGCTACACACATAGACCCMCAACAAAGTATTAACTTTTAGAAACTGAGACCAAGGAAAACCAAATGCATACCAAAATCTCATTCAAGTATATTAAAAATGCTCCTGTAACTCGGTTATCACTTGCTGTCATACCAAAAACTGAATTCTGTGCCTGGTGTTGAGCATCTTAGATTTTTTTGAGGGGCAGCAGTAAGGGAGTCCTAGGATACCTACTTCCTAGAGCTATGAAATATGAATAGAAACCTAATTCTGGATGGTTCAAGCTCCAAACAGATATCAGGGTGAGTAAAGGGAGGTGAGAACAGCAGCCATCATTCACAGGTCATCCAAATGTTCCCTCTGCAGCTTTACTTGCACCTTAGCAAGCAAGTAAACAAGAGGAGCCTGTAATCTGTAACAGCCAACTCCATTTTAATCAGTACAGCATGTCAATCCCATCCTTCCCCCCTACCACCCCAACAATCAACCTGCAACACATGATCTCAAGATCCAGTGTCAAATGCTCTAAAACGATGCCAACAGCTCGTGGCAAACACTGCAAAAAGACACGCTCTGCATTGCAGCCCGACGGTAGTGGGTAGAGGTTTGGGCACCACACTCCGCTCCTACAAAATGCTGTTGCTCTTGCTGTAGGGAAATGGTGGGACTCATCTCAGAACCAGGAGAAAGAAACAGAGACAAACAAAGTCAGAAGAAAACGAGAGAGTTTTCAACTTGCTTCCCTCTCGGTTTTACTTGAGAATTTTTTTGGCTCTGCTTCCCCATGTCTGTGCCTTACCTGATGCACAGACTCTCCCTCGAGAATTTCTCTTCTTAATACATGTAGGAGGTTTTCTGCTGGGATCTCATTCAGAACACAACTTTTAGGTGAATTTCTATTAGCAGTCAGTGACATGGATGGTTTTAATCCTGGATTGTTTTCATACACCATCTGAACAACCTAAAACAGTTCTCTACCGAAAAAGACATAGGAATTTATCTCAAGATACTTAACAGCTATAAAATACACTTCTTTTTAACAGGCAAAGAGCTAGGTTAAGGTCTCCTTTCTGCAGAGAATGTTAGTAATTTGCAATTTAACTCCAATTTAATTTGGAACAAATACTCAATATTAAGGAATACTATTAAGAATTAATTATTATTATTTTTAATTGTTATTTCCTTTCTAAAAGGCAATTGATCCTCCCAGAGCAGGAGGGCAAAGTACTACAAACACCGAAAAACTCTGCATCTCTGAATCCAAAGTAGTCCAGCAAGTAGCAAGGAGTCAGCTGAACTGGTAAGCAGGGAACTAGCTGAAATTCAGTTGAAAAGGAGCATTTGCTGCTAAGCACAAAGATAACTTGCATATTTGCAAAACTAAAGAGTGAGAAGAAGAAATCTCACATTTTCCCTCAAACATTTCTCACCAGCCACAGAAAGGATCACATAAGCTATGGGCACAATCAGCCTACTGCAGGCAAGTGAGTTACAACTCAATAGATGAGCTGTTTTTACTGACCAAGCATACACTCCTTGTCTGCTACAAAAACCTTAATTTCACCATAAAGGTGTAACTAAGAATGCACATTTTACTACTTTGCCATTGTAATAGGCTCGTCTATTCTTACCACAGGAGTACATCCTACCTGCCTTCCTGCAACCTCTTCTCCATGCTGTTTCTTTCAGGAAAGCATTGGCTCCTTACCATTCCCAAGTTACCTGATTGACTTGATAGCGTTTTGACTTTGTAGCCTTATAAGCTTATATTTTCTAAATATTATTTCCTAATAAGAAACAAAGGGACTCAAAATTGCCCAGATCTCTGCAGAATACAAATGCTGGCATGTTTTGGCCATTAAGAGGGCTGTGAAGACTAAGCACACCTGATCCATAGCTGTGTTCAAAATATACAGCCACCTGCTGCAACAACAACCAGACAGTGGCAAGAGAAGATAAAGGAAACCAACTGTACAGACTAGGAAATCAATGTATAGTCAAACTCAAAAGAATATAACAAACCTTGTTTCACAATGTGAAGTAGTGTTCAACACAAAAATATAAAAGGGATTGGGATATTACAATGTGGGGAAAAAATAGAAATGCAAAAAGACAAAGACCACAGTTCCGGTATCTTCATTTCTTCTTGTGACCCACACCTTATCTAAAGAGAAGCTACAAGAGACAACGGTGGCCCCATGAAGTTGAAGTACTAGAGATACCATTTCCTCTTTAGTTCTATGCTATGTTCATAATAAATAAAAAAAGAGATTTTGCCAAATATTGTCCAGTAACAACTCCAAAGGATGTATTCCATATTAAGTTATTGTGGTGTTTTGGGAGTTGTTTTGTTTGGGGTTTTTTCCCAATATCTATCTTTTATGTCAAAATCCAGATTCAATTACTTTAAGCATGAAACACATTCAGACAAGGATAATCTAAGTCTACAGACACCAGAATAATTCACTCATTAGCAACATGTAATATGCTTTAATAAATTATATTACTTGATTATGATTTGTATTAAAATCATAGTGAAAACTAAAGTGAGAAATAAATTATTTCCTGCTTATTCATAATTGCTATTTTATTGGTCTGTTACTAGACTGACACCACCATAGTTATAGGAATTATTTTCTATTGTTTTACTGTATAAACTAGCCATAAGCATTTTATAGCTTTACAGAAGCACTTTGTTGTGGGGCTTTTACTTTTAACCTGATTTCTTGCTCTTTGGGATGTAAGAGGATGAGTTCAGCATAAAGTAAGGAAGATAAAGCAAGGTCACACGTCAATGACCCACCACCATACAACAGCTTGTGCGCTAAAGAGAGTGGTAAGATCTCAGTGATATGAAATATTTAAGTCTCTTGAAAAGATACTAAAGTCTATTCCAGACTCACAGGAGGAAATATATGCATTTCCAGCATATTTAATAAGTGTAATAATTGGAATGATTAGAAGTTAGGGTGATAAAAAGCTACATTTATCTTTTCCAGCACATTAGTGTACTATTACAGCTGGCTTAAACTAGGCCAAGTCACTCATACTTGAAAAGATCAAAAATTGTATAACTTGAGTGACTTGGTTTATTTTTAGGCCAGTCTTAAAAAGATCAAGAATTTCACTAGATTAGGGAAAAATATAATTGCTGTTGGTAGTCAGACATATTTTCTTGAACTGAACACTAAAGCTAGGAACTTATAAAAAAATATTTTAAATAGATCATGAAATAATATCCAATCTATGCAACTTGTCGACAAAAGACAACTCCTTGATTAACTCAGCCAACAATAGTAAGACTTTCTTTTTGGAGGGCATACAAGCAAATTAGACCTCTCATACTTTGAAATCACTGTTTTAAAGAGTCGATATACTCTACATTTTCTCACTATATCTAATGAAAGAAAATGCATGTTTATGTATGTTTAAACATACTACTGCTAAAACAAACTTGCAATGAATTAACGTAATCAGTAGAGAAACTAAATTCTCTCCCCTGGATGTGCAGGTGAATACACAGAACAGATTGATAACTCCCACTGCGAGTGTGGCTAAGTGTTT
This sequence comes from Oceanodroma leucorhoa, assembly GCA_030449065.1. Taxonomy (NCBI): domain Eukaryota; kingdom Metazoa; phylum Chordata; class Aves; order Procellariiformes; genus Oceanodroma; species Oceanodroma leucorhoa. The sequence continues at coordinate 8,829,383 of JASVER010000018.1, forward strand.
CTAAGCAACCTTGCTCCATCATCTTCTGTGACAAAAACAAGTGAAGAGTTTGAACTGCAGCCTGATAGAGCTGTGAATACTAATGACTAACCAAAAAAAAAAAAAAAAAAAAAAAAGAGGCATCTCATCATTGATTTCTGAACGGAACATAAAGAAACCACAATTACAGAAATACTTAAACATGTATGACAGTAAACTGCAAATTCAAACAATTAAATTTAAGCGTATCTTCAGTAACTATGTAAGAAATAAGAATGCAGATTTCAAACAACCAAATCAAGTAATTATTTTTTTCATGTGCATCTCTTCTGCAACACAAAATATCCATGAACATATCCATTCCCAAAATCTGCAAGCACACGACGAGAGATGGCAACATTTCTTGGCCAGAGAACTTACTTTAATCCTGTTACCACTTCTGAATAGCCAACCCACAACCCACATCTGCAGAAAATCAGTTGCTTTGACCTCACCAGCCAGATGCATCATGCATCATCACACAATAGTATTGGAGATGGAAATGCTGAAAGCAGCACACTGCTATTCTACCCCAAAAATTAGCTTGAAGTTATATAATGGTTACTCATTTTCAGAAATTTCATTTTGACAGACTTGCAGGAACTACAAGGTACAGTAACAGGTCAGTGTCGTAGTTTAACCCCAGCCAGCAACCAAACACCAGGCAGCCGCTCGCTCACCCCCCGCTTTGGTAGGATGGGGGAGAGCACAAGTAGGAAAACTCACAGATTGAGATAAAAACAGTTTAATAATGGAAATAAAACAAAGCAGAATAATAACAAGTAATAATAACAATGATAACAACAACAATAATAGAATATACAATGCAGGCGATGCACAATGCAACTGCTCAGTGACTGCATGTCCCGAAAAACCGCGCGTCCTGAATGCGAGAGCCCTCCCTCCCCCCAAGTTTTATACTGAGCATGACATCACATGGTACAGAATACCCCATTGGCCAGCTGGGTCAACTGCCCCAGCTATGCTCCCCCCAGCTCCCCCTGCACCTGGCAGAGCATGGGAGGCTGAAAAGTCCTGGTGCAAGCACCACCCAGCAACAACCAAAGCACCAATGGGCCATCAACGTTCCTTTCATTACCARRCCCGAAACACAGCACSCCCTCCAGCTACTGGGAAGAAAGTTCCAGCCGGAACCAGGACAGAAATCTGCCTACTATTCCTTGTTCATCGACTCCAAACTTTGTCTAATACATAAGAAACAGGTAAAGAGAGGGGGGAAAAAAAAAAAAATCCATGTATCTTTTTACAAACATACGTTGTGTAGTTGGGGGGGGATTACACATACGAATTCCCAGTACAACTACTCAATTAACAATTCAACAAAACAAAATCTCAATYCTTTAGAAAAGCATTCATTATATTGCTTAGGCACTAAAAACGTCTCCTGAGAAAGAGAATACTTTTCCAGAAAATAAAGCAAGCTTTGACAGTTTCCTGCTTACTAGAAATTAGATAAAATTATGACTACTGTCATAGCCTCTTGGCCTAAACAAGATGTATCAATTATTAATATTTTGTCTTTTAAGGACAAAATCTCTGTGTTTAACTGCACCTAAGTTACAGCCTCCTCTCTACTACTGCAATTTGTCCAAGACAAAATGAAAACAAATTGCAAACCGTCAGCAGTTAAAGCACTTTCTAAAAAGGAATCTGAAATCTCACTGCCAAGTATAGAAAGCAAGAAGTACAAGACAAGAATATGAAAATTAAGAACACAGACTCATTTTTCACTCCTATGCCAGAACACCATGGTGCACACAGGGTTGCCCAGAGACGATGAGGTGCAACCATTAGTCAGAGAATCTCATGCATTAGGTCGTGCTCGTGCTGCTGTACCATCCCATACAATGGGCTTAACGGCTGCTTGTCACCATCAAATACATGGTTAAAAGCGAGATCTTCACCACGAGGGGAAAGTGTGAATAGATTGAGATGTTAACCCCTACGTATTTAGCTTTAACCACCTTTGCTCCCAAATACAAGTAAGAAAATTATGAAATTAAAGTACCTGCTAAAGCAAGCATGCACTGTTCCTGTGTCTTTCAGGAAACAAGCTACACCTTTCATATTTTAGGAATGGACAACAAAAGTTAATGAATCCTTTTGCAACTGCTGGCATAACCCACCCCACAGACAAAAAAAAACCCAGCAGCAAATCCTTGTTAAAAGCGATTTTGCATTGGTGTTTCTACTTGTTAAGTTTTGACCGCAATTCAATAGTTACTATATGATTACTTTAGTGAATGCTAATGTAAACTTAGTAATATAAGTACTGACCACAATTGTATGTGCAAAAATTGTTTAAGTTCTTAGAGTTCTAAGGATCTCCAGTATATCATACATTTAACTATACATTGGCTGACCTCAAGAACAGGGGAAAAAATTAATAGAAAGTTAGTTTTTAAATGTTAATGACAATTATTAACAAATTAAATTGTGATTTTATTTTAATACTTTTTTTAATAAAGAGTCTCTGACATTTTCCCAAACCRAAAACATGATTTTTTTCCCCAACCTCCCTTAAGTGTTTTCTGTTTAATATAACCTTGATGATGTGAATGTTTCTATGCTAACCTTGCAGAYCTAGAGTCTTTGAATCTGGCTGCATCCCAGACACTCTTAGGCAATACACCAAACATATGAAGCACAAGATTTTTTSAAATCACAGATGTCATGCTACAGCTTTTTTAGAGGCTTTGCTTTTGCCCAACTGACATCTAAGAGAAAGGATTTAAGGACAGCCACAAAGTAGCTAAAAATGGATTTGCATACACAAGATTTGCCAATGGCCTGAGAATTCAGTCTACTATATTATACAAACATAAGAGATACAGTCCTAATACTGTCAAGCTACTTTTTTGGAAGAGCTAATAGATTTTTATCAGGTAGCGGAGATTTTCAGTATATTTTCTACAACACTATGTAGGAAGACAAAGCATTCTGCTGATGTAAGAATATAAAAACATCATTTCAAATGTATGGTAAATTGAAAACAGGAAAGCTCTGGAAGAAGCTTACATATATATTTTCACTAACAAAATTATATACGAAATATTATTCACATAAAAAAAATAATCTTCCTTCCACCACAATATCACTRAAGAGTAAATCAAAATACTGTACAAAATACTTTATAAGAACACAAGGCAWAAATATCAGTACTACATAAAAAAGCTCCTTTACTAGTTTTATGCAACATTACCTAGAGATTGGTATCTAAGTTATCATATTGATCTGCTCTCCAAAACTGAAAGCAATACAGACTAGATAGAGAGAGAATGCATAATTAATTCATAAACTGTGACATTACAATCTCATTATCATTTTGCTTTTCTCTTCCCACACTGCATAGGATTGCTCTGACAGTAATGGGGACTTTACCCAAGGAGCCAAGAACCTGGCACTAAGGGTGCAGTGAGGTTTCCTGGTATATAAGAGTGAAAGAACAAACTAGTGTCTGGACTTCTAAAACCTTTCTTTTCCCATAAAACATCTAATGAAGCTGTCTCCAGGAGAAGACTTTGCTAATAAAATTATAAATCATCCTCTTGGCTTCAACAGAGGTCACTTGAGAGGTTCTTAGCATCTCTCAGAAGAGCCTTCTACAGAAACTGTGTCATCTTTGACAAAGTGATGCTAAGAAACATGAATAAATCAAGCAAGTCAGGATTTGAAGTGGGAGATAACTTTTATTAGACTACCCAGTAAAAAAAAWAATAATAATAATAATAATGATGTAATGAAAGTTTTTGGCGAACATAAACCCTTCCCCAAGTGTGAAGCAAAACCCAGGCTTTTACTAGAACATAGAACATTGCACAAGCATAAATAATCCTCACTTCTCATTTTAAATTTCTATATAGAATAAAGTAGGGATTTTTTCCATTAGGTAAATTTCATCTTGTAACACTTCATTAGTCCAATAATGAACACATTATGCAAGAGCGCACAAGAAAGCTTACATAACAATAAAAACTATTCCACAAGGGTTTCTACTTTTCCACACTAAAAAAACCCAACGTGGGATCCCTCCTGCCTCGCCACAGAAAGGCGCATTTACGCCGAGGCAGGAAGTCATTCTCCACCCCAACCGTTTCCCGTCTCTTTGCCAAGGTCCAATTGCCATTCTCTCCACAATTTACAGAGCTCTTGGACATAATCACACCTCATAGGAAAAATGGTCTTAGAAATCACATTTCAAGTCCTCTCTCTTTCTTGCCTTGCTCTGACTCACTGTAAATGGCAAGGCAAACAAGATAGGATTAACCAAAGAGGCTCAACTACATCTTGCAGTTAGGAGATAATCACTAATTATTGCTTCAGACAAATCTGATTTAGCCTTACTGCAAAAGGAGAATTGTACAATGGGGAGAGAAAGGGGGGAAGAGACCTTAAGATTTTGGTAAAGCAAACTGATTTTCTGCTAAGAAAATCAGATTTTATACTTGAAGCGTTCTCTCCTGATTAATGCCACTACATTTTCTAAAGAAATTCTAAACTAAATCRAGTTATTGATCAATTGGGTTTTTTCCTCAATTCACTGCTGGCACCCATTTCTCTTTATCTAAGTATTTCTATAATAAATATAATAATAAATGGTCATCACCATGAAAGCCGAGTGCCTTACCAATTCTAAGAGTAATGTAATAAATGACTTCYTTCTTTCATTGAAAGCCTTGTCTAAAGTGAGTTTCTCTATAATTAGATGTATACACCATAAATAAGAAATACACACTGATTTGCACTGTTTGATAAGAAATACCTTGTTTCACAGTAAAATTCATTTCCATCAAAAATCACTATATCATTAATTCTACTTAAATTTGACATTTACTTTTATTACGTATCTTCACATTACGAAGAACAAAAGGAAAAACAAGCAGTATTTGGGATATTTTAACATTTGTTCTTCCTAAGATTTAAATTTAAATAAATCAATTAAGGTTTAGAGGAAGAATTTACAGATCACTATTACAAGTCAGTTGTTTCAGATAACTTCCCAAAGGAGTCACACTTACTTTCAGAGAAGTTATGGATACCTCATCCATTCTCTGGCAACAGAGAAGTTGTGGGTGCTCCATCATTGGAACTGTTCAAAGTCAGGTTCGATAGGGCTTTGAGCAACCTGATCTAGTGAAAGATGTCCCTGCCCATGGCAGGGGGGTTGGACTAGATGATCTATGAAGGTCCTTTCCAACCCAAACCATTCTATGATTTTCTTTTATCACAATAGATTTTAAGTTTCTACAACAGTAAGAGCCTTTCAAAACGACTGTTTGTTGAGAATAGTTATGGAAGCCTACCAATCCAGTGACAACAGAAAGAGCAGCCCAATACTGTCCATCTACRCTCCAGGGCAGAAATTTGGGAAACTTGGATCGGGAAAGAAAAATAACAGCGTATGTTCAAASTTTAATAAAAGTATATAAAACTTCCACTGTCCACAAAGGTATTCACTTCATCTTCTCCATGTTTACGACGGTGTCTTCCAACGGTGGACTTGGCTATGCAAAAATAATTCTCCCAGACACAACTGTTAGATACCTTCATCACCAATCAATCATTGGACTAAAATTACCTCAGAAATCATAAACAGTATTATAGTATTAATTGCCTCCTCAAAACCAAGCAAAAAATAAGAAGCATGCCATAAAGAAGAGCATATCATAGATAATGAGATTCCACAGGTGCACCTTTAATTTTACACTGTTCTGATGTAATACTTCTTTATTGAATTCGAGGAAAACCAGTAAATAGCAGCAGATTTCACTGACTGAATGAGCTGGGAAGATCTATATATGGGCAAAATTGCCTTCCAATTCTAAAATAGCCTTTAATATACTACTGAATGTACTAATATACATACAAGGTACAAAACCCTATTATCGTTTTCACCAGACACATAATTCCTATTTATGATACACAATGTTGTGTATCATCTGTAATCACCAATTTAGATTATAAAAACCCTCAAGCAGTGGAACCAATAAATCACAGAATAGCTTAGAGCTATTAGAAAACATTAATTCTATTCTCAAAGCTAAATTACATTTCACAATTTCTATCAATGGGTTTGAATGGAACCTTGAAATTATTAATGTTTTACCAGAGATAGCACAGACAGCGAACACAGAGGCTGCCATTTAGAATTTAATGCTAGTACTGTGCTAGTGACCAAGTAAAAACTGAGAGACTTATCACCAGTCCCAGCACTGTTGAGCACAACAGACTGCAGAAGTAAACCATGGATTTGTAATTAGGTCTGCAAGCTAGCAGGCTCAATATTTGGTGGTCGATGCAAGGTATTGCCAGCCACAACTCTAACAGTCACAACACATTTGTGCCAGGGAAAAATTCACTCGTAATTGGTATCAGCATAATTGAAATGTATGCATTTAATTCAGGTGTCTGAACCAAGGCTCCCTCTGCTGTCAGATGAACTTTCGGAAGAGGTGACTCGGAGCACTCCTAGGCAGTGTTCTCCATTTATTATGTACTCATACTCCCAATATAAGAATAAAAACAATTAAGTTAACTACTGTGACTACTCCTGTTAATGTTCCACATTCAAGAGTAAGGTTGCACAGAAGAGAATGTCAGACCTTTCTGTCCAGGCACCTGCTACAATAAGGTGAAAAAGCAGCATTTTAATACAGAAGAAGTGAGGTATCAGTACCCCAGGCCTAGGGACAATTACAGGCATCGTAAGTGACTGAAAAAGGCAGTGAAGCAAAGATCAGAACAATATCTGCATCTTCTGAGCTCTAGTATCTTCATTTGACCTTTCCTAAAAGTTGYATTTAAATACAGTGACTAAGCGGTACAGCGGATGGTAGCATGACCATCAGAGAAAGAGTATAATGAACAGCCAGGTGTCACGAACAATGGAGTTTACTCGGAGGAAAGACGAAAAATTTAAACATGCAAAAATAGGAAGATAAGTGATCCTATATCACAAGATTAAAAAAAACTAAAATCTATAAACTCTGAAGTAAGCCGCCTGAAGAGGGACAAGACATTTCCAAAGAGCTAACCATCATTTGCTACAAGCCTCAGTAAAACATCTAACAACGATGCAAGTGGTGGCTGTTTCCCGAAATTTAGAATAAACTATGGAGGATCCATCTTTATAACTAAASAGACTACCAATTAGTCGATTTAAGGCAAATATAGATAAATGTATATGTATAATGCATATAAAGAGAGAAAACGTGATATTGTGGTAAAGCTGATGGATAAGACTATTGTTAAGAATGAAAAAGTGTATTTTGTTTAAATTAAAAATGCTTTCTTCCTTCTCTGCTTCAGAAAGAAAATTGACTTTTCTGTAGCAATAAACTATGTATTATCCCAAAATTATCTGTCAATATTTTTCCTGAAGAAAACGAAACAAAAATAAAGCCATAWCTAGAAGATTTTTATCATTAATTTCTCACATACGAGCAACTTGTGTCTATACTACCTGTGTATAAATATCTCTTCAAAATCAGTAGTAAATTTTAATGTTCATTTTCTCTCCACACAGAGGGATTTCTTTACATGCAAGTACAGAATGGGCTTTGTTTAGTTTTGTGTTCGCCTAAAACTGCCATTATTTTTAGTTGTGCTGTGTTTTCAGTAAAATTTCTATTAACTTCTTCTCCCCTCAATGGAACTAGAGATTAAATCTTGTCACTTCTCTAAAGCAAAAAGTGAATTGTTCTCAACAGAACGATTTCATATATAGCGCAAAAGACCTTGTTAGAAAAGAAAAATCAATTAGGAGAGAGAATAATTATGGAAATCATCTTCCCCTTTAAAACAACACTACAGCTGAGTTAATCTTCCTACTTCTAAAATTTCTTCTCCAAAGGACTACTTAAGAAAGGTTATGGCGGAACTGGTAGAGGAAATGGTACCAATAAAGTTAGGTTTGACTGTGTTAATTAACAGCAAGTTTGACTAACTACTATCACAAACTGGTGAGAAAACTTGGATATTCCTTTCTTTGCATTTTCTAATCTGAGATAGATCTGGTTGAAACGGTTTAGTCACCTGTGAACTATATTTTAATCAAATAGGTTGTAGTGTTTTGCTGCAAGGCACTTTTTTGAAAAGTTAAGACCTCTACTAAACATGGAAGGAAGCATCTCTTCTGCCCTTGTAACGTGCCAGCATTACAGGTCACAAATCAAAAAAACAATAAACTGAGGAGGTATGCTACCAGATTCCTTCTGAACACAAAGCTCTCCCCAGATCAAGAAGTCTGTACCTGAAATGCTCTTGATGCAACTGTATATTTCTGTTCAATCAGACCATTGTCAAAAATATACTGATAAAAGGATTACTAGTAAAAACAATTCTTTGTGATTCACTGCTTTGTTCACCGACTCTTTGGCTAAGAGCCATCCCCTTATAAATGATTTTGATAAGAAAAAAGTCTACCATTTTCTGTAGTTGTAGAGGGCTTAGAAGACGTGCAGTAGCAGGAATCTGAGAGTTTGTCTGTTTGTTTTCCATTACAGGAAAATTAATAGGTAAGCCAAAGATTCATAAATGATAATTTTCATCCAAATTCGCTAGTTTGAATTCTAAATAGAGAAAGGGGAGGAGAAAAAAACCACCTTTTGTGAATGAAAGTTTTTGTGAAATTACCCTATTGCTCTGTGAGAAAGCCAAGATTGATTTCTTTTAACTTCTTATTATTGTTTACCTGCACTGCTCCCTTCCCTCATGTCTTTTTTCTTCTTTCATTAGCCAGTTTCCTTCCCTAGTCAAACATACATCCAGACTGCCAGCACACTTTCCTTCCTACCCTTGTTCCAGCACATCTGTTGTTTCAGAGCCGCTTGGTAGGAAAACGCGGTGTGAGTCAGTGTATTTCAGCCCCGAACCAGCCCTTCCAGTGCCCACTGTCCACAATTTATGTCCTGTATTGCTAAAACTGGCCAGTTGTCTCCAGCCTAAATAAATATCTGGACAATAGAGCTTTTGTTAAAACCTGACCTCCTCCAATCCCCTTTGGTAGCCTGTTAATACAGAAACTCAAATTCCAATTGTTTAAGCTTAATTTAATGGGAACAATTCACACAAAGCATTTTTGTTAAGAAAAACACAATTTTTTCTCCTAATACGTAATTCTGTGGATTTGGCCTCTTTTTTTCGGTCCTCTAAGATTAGACTGAAGAGCTTATTGAAGTTTACCTCTTGACCTTAGAAGGTTTCTTCACCTACTTCCTTAGCCCACTCTCTACACCAGAAGGACTGATAGCAAGTTGCAGAGCATCTCTGAAGGGGGCAGTAAAAATCAAGTCACGACTGAAACAGAGACCCCCTGTCAGATCACATATGAGTTTTCTAAATAAATGATAACCATCTCTGAAGACCATAGTATCTCTTCTTGTCATAGAAATCAAAGCCTAACCAAGAGACAACACAGACTTTTGGTTTCAGCATTATAATTACTTTTGTAAAATGCCTTGTTGCCATTTGTTCCAGTATGTCTCATCTAAGTATCATTTCGAATAGCTGCACTGCATTTGGCATACTAAGCCTTTCTGATTTACACTAGTCACATTAATTTTAAAATAATAAACCCAAGTAGAAAAAGTCACATTTCTTTTGTTCAGGAAATAAAACTGCCTTCAGCAATACTCAATCCATATAGATTACTTAGTGGAAACCTAACTGTAATCTCGTTTTACTCTATCTCCTAGAAAGACTTCAGCTTTAAAAGAAAATCAGCTTCCAGGGAACAGTAAGACTGACAGTTCATGTAAGAATTTAAGAGACAATAGCATAAGTTAGGACATRCATGTCTATGTGTGTATATATATGTACAAAATATATAGGTACATGCCATATAGGCACTATTATCACCTATTTAAAGATGAAGGGGAAACTGTGTAATGTATGTAGGAACAGAATGATATAAAAGAGGTTTCATTGTACACACATTTGTATAGCTCAGTTAAGGCTGTTATTGCAATAACAAGGATTTCCTTAGAGTTTCAAAAGCCCCAAAGGAAACAGACAGTATAAGTTCAAATACAGGGCAAAATTAAGAATTAAAAAAAAATTCATAAAACATCTTTAAAGATAAGGAATAAGGAAATTATAAGTTCTTTTCCATCCAATTTTATAAAAAGGAAGTGGAATACAGACATTTGTAATGCCAAAAAGTTAAATAAATGTATGAAAAACATCAGTAACTCAAAGGTCATAACAGGATGCTGGAAAACAATTTTTTTTTCTTTCCCCCCACAATGAGAATTCAGCAACAATATGTAATGAGTCCTTGGTGAAATTATTATTTTGACTGGTAATACCATAACTTCCTGACATCCAAAATTTACATAAGGTAGAGCTAAGAAGAGTTTAAGACACATCCCTCAACTCTCTGGTCTTCTTCAGTGAGGAGAAAATGGAAAAAAAAGAAGCATTTTATCTTCTGGTAAGGTGGCTTTACTCCCTCCCTTTTCAAAATCCTCAACAACTAACCGCACGCAACATTAGCAACACCTCTACACAAGCCTGGAAGCCTGGGAAAGTGCCAAGAAGGATCCGTTTCCTACTGCAATCATCTCATCCCACTCAAACCCAGACTCAGCAAAGCATTTAATACTCAAGGTTAAATTTCAGTTTAAATAGTCACAATGAAATGAATGTAACTGTTCCCTGTCCAAGTTCTTTACTGAACTGTGTCTACAGGGAGGAAACCACCTATTTTATGGATACAGAAAAGCGTGGAAGTCTTCTTTAAAAAAAAAGAAGACAGCAGGAGAATGCACGAGCACAGGAACWGCCCATCGTTTGGCGATATCCTCCAAAAGCATTCACCATTACATAAGAAATAGAAGTCACAGAAGGACCTAAGTGCCAGATAATAATACTAAACTATGGTTATATAAAGTTCACAGTCTCATTGATTTGTGCAAAACTAGAGCTGCTAAGGCTTAATAACATATGTTTTAATTATACTTAGTTGGGCAAGTAACAGTGCCTCACTTACCATGGTTGGATAAATAATATTCCTTGCACATTTGCTTAGAAAAGATAATTTTTCTGATACTGTGTGGTTGTAGGTTGAATAAATGATATTTTTAATCACAGAGATGAGTTTTTTGTTTCCATCTTGTACTGCAACCTCCCTCAGTTGTGCGACCCACACCTCTGACCCACTCAGTGGCTCAGGAATGGTAAAAAATCCCAAAAATTTGCCCCTAGTTAGAGCTCTGCTACTGACACTGCAGCGTTTGAGGCACAAGTAATTTAGACTGACTCTTCTCCTTCAAAGTCGGCCACAAAATAAGACCGTTTTGACCACTTTCAGAGGTCATGTGAAGCTACTGGCTCCCAAGGAGAAGAGCTGGGACGTGTGGCAGGTGTGGTACTCTGACACACAGCATGGTATTTACATTTTCATACGGACATCAAATAAATGAAAATGACCCATTTAAAAAGTGTTTCTGTTATCAGTTTCCAGCCCTGAGAAAGGCAAAAATATACAGTCTTTCTTAATATGACTGTTAAAAAAAAAAGTCCACATGCTTTGTATTTTTTAATTATGATGATGCTTTTGTAAAAAAATAATATTTTCTGAGATAATTTATTTAGGAAACACATTTTCATTGTCTGGACTCAAAYGACAGAGCAACAGGGCCTGTCTGAGGCTGCAAACAGAGGGTGTTCACAGAGGGCCCTGGGAGCCACCCTGCAYCCACACCCGAGCGCTGCCCGCTGGGGCGGCGGCACCCTCAGGAGCCGTGGAGAATCGGGCTCRGAAATGCTTCCTCCAAGCGGAAGAACAGGACTCCTAACCAAGTTTTTGCTCATGRGTCACTCGATTGAAGCTTGCGCAGCGAGTAACGTAGGCCTGGGGACCACAGAGCCGGATCTGATCCTACAGGCCACGCRCAAGGCACCGCACCTGCGGCAACCAGGCCAGCCTGTGATGGATGGGGAAAGACCCCTGACACCGCTAGTCAGAGCTTCCTGGCTTTTATCCATTTATTTGCTTGACTCAATATTATCTGAGAGCACGTTTGAATTTAATTTCCTTCGGTTTTAACAAGCACATCTTCTAAAAGAAAATCACATTTAGAAAAAGCCCACTGTATCTGGTGCTCACAGATAAAATCTCAGCCGAGCGCACAAGACGGCTCTATTCATGACACCATGGCTTTTTCCCCCCAACGTCAATACAATCTCCCTGCAAGTGTTTGATACACTCCCAACCCCAGCATGGCTCCTGCCAAACCCACGCAAGGTCAATAAACCGCCTTCTCTGAGTAATATCCTGCCTGAGCAGGAAGCCGCGGGGCAGCAGAGCCCTCCTTAGCGGAGCACCCACCCGGCTGGCATATTTAAAGATCCTCTGAGGTATACTCCATTATCCCCAAGAGGCATGAGGATGGAAGCACAGACACACAACAAAGCAGTATCTAATCAAAGCAATGGTCAAGAGTCACAAACAGTAGCAGCAGAGAGAAAACTCATCCAAAAAAACATTCTGCAGAAAAAAACATGGGCAGAAATGCATTCACATGCTTAAGTTTTTTATGCTTTTCTATGGTTGCCAAGGATGCACTCCTTTTTCCTTACTAAAAGAAGAAATACTTAAGCTTATTACATTTCTAGTTGTCAGACTACACAACAGAATATTCTGGAATATAGATTTAGGCCCCTACACAAAACAACCTGAGTATACATACCCCGAAACATTTTAGTTCATTAAGTCTCAAAGAGAAGCGTTTGTACAATCCATTCTAGGTAAAAATTCTAAGATACCATGTGAAAGAAGTCAAGTTAAGACCTGTCAACTCACGCTGGGAAAGCTGAAACAGAGGCGATTCTCTTGTTACACACTGTATTAAATATTTTCTTCCTCTGAGTTGTAAAGACCTGTCAAAGCAATTTTTTTGTTAGCAATACCCTACTATAAATTACCTACCACATATTTAAAACATATATATACACACAAGTTAGGTTTTCCATAATCTCTACTGTTCCAGATTTTTTTAGTTTTAATGTCTCACACAATAGGCAGACGCACAAACCATTTTTCTATTGCTGTACAACCTCAAATATAATAAGTCTTTATGGCCTGAAATATGAGCTTTTAACAACATCTGTGCAGTTAGAAAATATAACTCAGCTTCCTAATCACTGTAGGGAATAAGAGTCTTCAAAAGTACTACCTATTGTAAATACATATTAGTGGCACAATGTTAAAATGATTATATTTTTATTTAATTACAATCCACTCTATATGGCAGTTCACGTAGCCTAGATCACAATTAATCTTGATTAGTGAAACCTGCAGCATAGTACTGCTCAGAGTAATCAGGATGATTACACAACATATGATCTTTATGTTTCTGTTTTGTCTCCACAGCGGTTATCAGATACTTACCAATTTTCTAGCCCGGAAGAAAGTTTAGACACGATGGCAACACGGGAACCAGCTAACCTGAATGCATTTGACTTTGGCTGCAGAAAAGCCATGAAGACCAAACAGATTTATCTTTCAGGGGTTTTGATTTTTACATTTTTTGAAAAATTGAGCTCGAAACAGGTAAATATTTCAGAATAAATCCTCTGCTAAAATGAACACAAGCAAAAATACTATGATCAGCCAGCTGCCATAAACTACCTGCACCGAAGCAACCTATAGAAATTGATCGTTTATAGAGAAAAGAAAGTTTTAGTACCCTGTTTAAATTACATCATAAAATTGCCCCTAAAGACCATCAGTTTGTTAGGGGCATGTTAATTTTATCTGCCTCTTATGCCAAGAACAGCAGACATCTTTATTAATAATGGCTCAAACTGACACTCATGACAGGAGGGCAGAAAAAAGAAAGAAATCTTTCCAAAGGAGAGGAAGGGARGGCAGAGACTAGGACTGGGTAATAAAAGGTCCTGGGCAAGAAGAACGAGGAACTGGAACTATACAGATAAAAGAGCCAAGACAAAAGCAAGGCAAGATGGAAGAGGCTGGAAGAGAGCAAGTAAAATACATGCAATTCAGTAGAAAGGGGCATAAAAGTCTTCACCAACCAACACTCATGCTCTCCCATAGTCAATAACTGAAAACATTCCTCTTATGTACTGGTTAGACATGCAGATTATCTCCTGCTTACCTGCATGCAAAGTGAGACTGAGGGAAATACCCTACTTCTATGTGTTACGGCATTAGCAGAGGTTTGGGCAGCAGAACTAAACTCTCAATAACCAGCTGAAGCCAAATGTGGTTTCCAGTTTGCATTTCACGCCACAAGAAATTACACGCAAAGAGAAAAAGACTTATAAACCACCATATGGAAATTAAAAATGTACATATAGAGCTTTAATTTTAGCATTGCTTCATGGAGAGTGCTTCATTTGGTTACTTAATTATTATTTTAATTGTATTTTTTAATTATTAACATTCTACATGAGCACCTATGGATTATTTACACATGCAGATAGAGACTTTTCAGAATGTGTGAAGGAGGCAAACAAACAATAAAATCAATAGTGAAAGACTAATTTTGCCAAAGTCTGAAGTTTTCAAGTGTATATACACATCTATACATTTATGTCATGTATTATGAAAGATAAGTAGAAATACCTGTTCTTGAAATCAGAGAATAAAAATCGAATTATCTGTATTCTTTTGTGCCTATATTCCAAATTACCTTTGTGAGCAATATTTTCCCCAAGAACAATTTATATCCTAGATGTGAAATGCATCAATAAAATTCTGTATTATTTTTGAACATGGCCTGACAATAAAACAGTATTAAAACCATCTTCTTTCCTGCCCTTAGCTGAACCTCAGAACTTCAGTAGGACATTTCTGCATTTATGATCTAATCAGTAGGGTCAACGAGAGCCACTGACCATGAAATGGAAAGAAACGTTTCAGTGCTTATATAATGACACCTTAACGCAGCTTCTCGTTAATCAATTACTGCCATTAGCAAGCCTCTGAAGAAGAAAGATTTGCAGTGACTCTGCAATTAGGCAGCTAACTACAACTGTCACTATGAAAAAAAACCAAACCAAAMCAAAACAAAAACCAAAAACATAAGGAAATAGGGAAAGAATTAAAAATCACAGAAAAACTATTACTCCACAGATGTTCAATAAAGCCAGAATTAAGTCCCAAGCAGCCTGGTAACTCAAAGCTGTGTAACTGTGTTAGCAATTTCAAGTTCCTTGAGAAACTACTGTAGTGGTGTCACTGCCAATAATATAAACCAGATGTTAAGTGTTTTACCAATATATGCATTATACATTATGTACATTCCCTGAAATTTCATTTTCATCAATTTATCCAGTCACAGTATGTCATTTAGCTTTGCTTCATTTTTAGAACTTTTTTGACTTGCATCCTACCATGAAGAACAGTTTTGTCCACATAGGAAACTCGGTGTGTAAATATAAATTCTTGCAGTGAAACAACTGTTCCATTAGGTGGTATAGTCCAGGTTTGTGCATACAAAGAAAAAACCACCATATAGAAGAGTTTAATAGTTTTTTTCATTTTTTATCATTTTGCTAATCCTCATTCATTTGCAAGTTAATAAATTAATTCATGTTAATTATATAATTAGAATGAAAAATCCTCTGCCCAGGAATTTCATTTCTGTGTGCCGATGTCATTGACTGTACCCTATAAATGATAATGGCAGAGTTGGACTATGAACAGTGACATTAGAACATCAGAATATTGTACTCGTCTGGGAATATAAATATCACAGCCAGTATGTTACATCTTAAATATTGCAAAAAATACACCTTCCAGAAAGCAGCCACTTCATACATTTTCACAAACCTCAGTGAACTCTGTAATAATACAGAAGTTTTCTTTTTCCTAGCAGTCAAGCTACCGTTTCTCAACCTCTGCTGCACTTACTGGGATTTCCCACTAGTGCAGCCTACACAATCTCCAATCAATAAACTAGAAACCAATGTAAAAATTTCAGCTGAAGTATGTGATATTGTCAGAGACAGCATGACAGCAGTTCTCCACACTGTATTAAGTAGCTATACAGACTCAGGCACTTAGGACTAATACAACTACTATTACCACAGCTCCCAKTTTGCTAAACTAAGAAATTTCACAATGGATGTTTTGAAAGAAAAAGTTTTCTTCACGTCAAACTTGAATTCAAGATCTGCAAACACCCACAGACAAGACTTCCTTGTCTTACGTGCTTTGTAAAAGAGTGCAGCCAAATAGAAACTTTGCAACAGAAGCACTAACTTCAATATTAATTTGATCCACGCTGTTAAAAAAACACATTGCTCCAAAACACAGCATGTGAGACTGCTGCTCATATTCCTCTTCTGCTGCTCCCCATGTTACTCTCCTGCTGCTGCCCATCTCACCGCAAACTACATTTTAGCTCCTACTGAGTTGCAGGAGTAGATCCTCCAGTTGCCACAGCAGATCTGTGACAAATTCAAGTCAAGTATCTGGCGCTGACTACCATCAAGAACCGGTTAATGGCATAAATCATTGCACCCCCTGATCAAGACTAAAACCTCTCTGATCCTTCATAATTCAATCATTTACCCTCTTTTGTTTATTCTTTAAATATGAAAATAGGAATCTATTCCAATACATGCTGTTTATACRCCTCCTCAGATATATACAGTACTGATCAATAATTTTTCAAAGTAAACTATACTGGACTGAAATAATTTTTCTTAGTGATGTCAGTGCTTCTGAACAAAGGTAGTAAAAGGTGAAAAGTGAGTTTTAGAAAACCAGAAACATCATCCAGTACCAGCTACAAAACTCCAGCTGAAAATACATAAGGAATATCCAAAATGCCCCAAATCCCTACTAAAGAAAAGCTGATATTCTCTTCAAGTAGTAGCACTTTTCTGTACGTCTTCCCATGTGTTCTCTGTGTTCTTCCATGTGTTAATGAAAGATCCCGTGCAAAGATACCAATTTTCACCCTGGTACCTTAAGGCAAAACCTGCTGCTTTTCTCACATTCTTAAAAGAATACCTAACCTTTTCCCAAGGGTGGAATTTTGCTGCTCCATTATTTTTGCCAACTTCTGAATTGAAAGATGTTCATGTGGCTGGGTGGGAAAGGCACACGGCCAAGTGAAATGAAAATACATCCACACCCTGTTCAAAATAAACAAGTCATGACATGGAAAAAAAGAAAGAAAAAAAAAACAAACACATCCAGAAAAGTAGTAATTTTTCTGTTAAATTAGGATTCTGTTAAACTCAATTTAATATTTTCTAAAAATGGAAGCTATAAAGCAGAAAATTATTAATAAATGTTATAGTTGAAAGAAAGGATGGCCCAAAAATTAGGAAGCTAAATTGGCACTTAAGAGTGCAGTAAGGTCATGAGTTTTGGAGCGTGATTTGCAGATCTTGATCCCTGGTGTCCAGGTTAGTTCAAACACCCATGATCAGCCCTGAGGCTGGCTGGCTTTGCATCGAAGCAGGTAAGTCCTTATATGATTTCTTCTGCTAGCCAGGGGATTAACAGAGTTAGTAATTTCCTAAAGGGCAGTAATAACACAAATGAAAGGAGTTTCTACAGTGATCGGCTGACCTTTCATTAGCTCTCCAGTTATAAACCTATAACAAAAATATTTTATTACCTGATTGGGTTACTCTAAAAATACATATCATAAAAGGCCAGATGGCAGCAAATAAGGATACTAGAGGAATGAAAAACTTACAGATCCCTAAGAATAGGAAGAAATACGCATGTATTTAATGTTCAGCATCTCAGGTGACTCATAAATCTTGGTATTAAGCCATCTGCTCAGCTCTCACCTCCACTAATTCAGTCCTTATGTTGAATTATGCTCCTTAATTATTTTTGTAAGCACCTCCAAAACGTTGTATCACTCCTGGTGTATGTGTTTCCCAGCTTGGACAAGATGCCACAGGACATGTGGCTACTGCTGTGCCTCAGCAGAATCAGAGGAGGAACACGAATCTCCACATTCTGCTGAAGGCTCAGAGACATGGGCCCCACCAAGGCTAGAGCAGTCTATTACATTAATGTAACTAACGGCTTCAAGACCCTAGGTGCCAAAGGAAATGCAGTAGTCAACTCATTACTGTCAAAAAGTTTATRATGCTATACAGTCAAACCTATGACGTCTGATTACAAGAGCCAGCAGGAGGACAAACAAAATTGGCTGCAAATATGCTAGCTCATTTAAAAGCAAATCCATTTAGTACTACCAAATACACCAAGAGTACATACATTTTGTGCAGTGACAGACACTTTTATAAATTGTCTAGCTTTCTTGGAGAAAGTGATTCTTTGTCAAAGAGGATTTTGTTGGTTTTTTAGAGAATGCTGCCATAGTATACTACCATGGCCCAAGCCAGCCTAGATACTGAGCTATTTATTATCTTAATTTTAATTGCACATTAATCACTCGGTAACATCAGCCAGTTTTCTTGTAGAGTATGAGGTTTTCAGAAGAACCTCCACTTTTCTGTTATGATGGCTTTGAAAGCTTCGAGGTACATGCAGTAATGTAACAAACCTCAGAAGAGAGAGAAGAGAAATAAATAAAACTGTTGCCTTCTCCACTTAATTTCAGCAGATAGAGCCTGTGTTCTGCACAAAGACACTTCTCCTTTGCTCAGCTTAGCCGATTCCAAATTTTCCCAGTGACGTTGCCTAGATTAAATTTACAGTCAAGCAATCTTATCTTTTTAATCAACAAATTGGATTAGTGACACTCTGAGCTGGGAAGCAGAGTTTTTACACACCTACCCAATTTGGACAAAAAATTCCCAATTCTGTCCAGATTAGCTAACTACTTGCTACCTCCAAAACTTCTTTCCCAAGAGTATTTCAGAAAAGATCATAATTGGCTACAAAACACAAGCTGAGACATTACTTGCAAACTGCTACAAAATCCTTATATATACATATAAATACACAAAGACACACTTCCAAAACAGCAGCAACAAAAGCAATACTTGATTGTAAAAGGAGTATAYGTAATTGCTTGGCACTTAATTTGCTCGTCAGTTCAGTATCTACATTTGAAACGGTGTAGAAAGCACTCAGTGGTATCACCTTAACCTACGAAGAACTAAAACAACCTAACCTAAGGTATAAGGAGCAGGTGTCCAGAGGAGCTGCCTCTTTACTTGTTCTAGAGAACCGGTCAATATTTCTTCTTAAGCAAGGTTATTACTGGGAAGAAACCTGAAGGTTTGCATAGCTCTCATGTACCCTATCCTTTTGCATTTTAAATATTGATATGTGGAGGGTCACAAAGAACCAAAACACAAATAACTAATCAAAGTAGAAATAAAATGAAATATTTATTTCACTGCTCATCACCGTTTCAATACTCTGCCATATCACAGGCCACTAAATGTGCTATTTTGAAAGAAACATTCAGTTTGCTAGAGGGGGGGATTTAAGAAAGGAAGCATGCGGATTAATTAGGTCTCCCTCCTTTGAAAGCAGATTCATCATCTCTTCCAATTGTACTTCAGCTGAATCCTGGGCAGCAGCACCTGGACACTGAATACTTGGGGTGATAGGGTTCTTATTTTTACCCTTCATAATCTATTTTTAAGCAAAGTGAGAATAAAGATATAACAATAATAATTAATTACTCTCTACAAGGAGATGGAGAGGAGGAGAAGGGGATTARGAACAGCTTTTCATGTATCAGTGCAAACAGCAGCAGCTGGAAGCCACTGGACATCTCCCTGTGAAGCCTGCCGATGACGTGAATTTTGACAAAGCCTGAGAGACTGGAGCTGCGCTCTGCCTTACCTGTGTTAAAAGACTGCAAGCAACAGTTGAGGTCCCTGCGGGACCAGAGCTTTGGAAGAGGATTCACCTATTTGGATAATGAATCATAGGACTGTGTTTTGAAGTACACAGCTACTGCTGAATTTCAAGGTTTTTCTTTATTGTTACTTACATATTTATCTTAGAACTATGSATATTCTCTGAAATGGTGCAGAATTGCATCACAGCATTAATAGTTTTAAGAGATACATTTCAGTAAGACAGTAACAAGCTGTTTTTCTATAAAACACATTCGTATCTTGTATGTATCTAATACACACAYGATAGGTATTAGTTCTAACAAGCAGAATGCTATTTACCACCAGTGTCATGTATTAAACATTTTCAATTTATTTCCCCAACAGTAGGTGTTGAAATTATAGTCCTGCCACAATGTTCTCATCCACACCTTAGCATGAAAAGGTTAAGCTAATACGATCTCTCATCAACCTTTTTGGGAAAAACCCAACACCATGGCCACTTTCCATAAACACAGCACAAGTGGGGGGTTCTCGTTTACAAAATTCAGGAATCAGACCAGAAAACCAATACAAGAAGTTATATCACCAAGYTGAGGATGAGTTAGCAATTTCTGTTTCACTATTTGAAAATGTTCTGATTACTGATAAAGGCTGAAAGGAAATGATTGAAAGGAGCATCTCTGCATGAGCCCCTCATGCCGTGCAGGTGAGCATTGCTCAGACTGTATGATGAACTGCTGCCTGTTTCCAATCCTTATGCCCTTTTATTTTAAATTTTGAACAGAGAACTAAGGCTCTTCAATGAAAAAGCACTTTCCTTTTCATTTTCAAGATCACTAAGTCAGCCCATCATATGTGCACACTTTTCTCCACCATGCACAAAACCACTCTTGGAGCCGACACCAACATTTGCTTTGGGGTTTGGGGGGGAGGGTGATTTTAAACACACAAAAAAAAAAAAAAAAAAAAAAAAAAAAAAAAAAATAAAAAAAAAAAAACACAACACAAAAAAAAAAAAAAAAGAAAAAAACAAACCATGACAGCCAGACCAAAATCTTTCAGTTCTGAAGACACCAGGAGAATCCAACAGGCACTAAATTATTTAACAGAAAGAAGCCATAAGCCCTGCAATTTGTGTCAGTTCACTGCGAGGAAGATCAGCTGTTYGTAACTGCTTAGCAGCAGCTATTTACTTCAGAAATACCTGTGCCAGGAATCCCAAACTGCATCTGCACAGCAACACCCKAAATATTACAAACTGAAGAATACTTCAGCATGGGCCCACCACAGAACGACACTCTGTGGACATACTAACCTGTTACAGATAGCAAACCCTTGTATGTAATCAAAGCTTTGTGTAAAGTCTTCCTCTATTCATGCAGACTCCATAAATGCATTACCTCAGTCACCTCATCTTTACAGAAACAATCATGACTATTTCAAGCTGACAACTCAAAAATTAGATTTTCTCTTATTAAAAGGGAATTTTGTTACAAGGTGCAGTCTAGCAGTAAAAATTTGCTCTTAYTGACTTATGTGTAGTTATTATCTTAATGTTAGCCTAATTTGTACAGTTCATCTTCAGAAGACCCAACTGGAAGGGAGCATGCAATATTCATATGGGACATAACAGTTTATAGAAATTACAGTTGCAGAGAAGAAACATTGGGGAAAAAATCTAGAGTCTGCTGCATATTTTTGAAATTCTGACTACAAATTTTACACACTTTAACCCAGTACTTCTATTGCACTTTGGCTTATTTGACTTCGTCTCATTATCCTGCAGAGAAAGGAACAAAGAGAACATCAACTTCACACCAACAGTGCTATTTTCAAAACCCATATTTTGAAGCGTCAGTACTCCTGCTCTGATCGTAGCTGTACACACCTGCCTTTTGGTACCTTCAACAGGGGAGGGAGCTTGAGACTTACACCTCCACCTCTACTGGCTACAACCTCCCGTCCTGCCATCAGGGCCCTACCCAAGCAKGTTGCTTGTAACTGCAGGTTGTGCCTGGATTCCCCAGTCCTTGCCGAAGCCGGAACCACAATGCTTTCTCCTGACCAAGCCCTTCGCCACCCAYCTTTGCCCCAGATGCTTCTTTAGGAGTGAGGCGTACTCAAAAAACTTCATCACAGCATGGAGAAGGAACACACAAATGCCATTGACCACTATGTGTCCTTCCAGCCCCAGTGCACTCTGGGGAGGTTTTTTTGGCTTTCAAAATATAGTGGTGTGTATCACGACTGAACTGGAATACAACTGAAAAGACACAGGACCATACAGAGGCACGTAACTAACAATACAGTTCCCGTTTCTGGCAGCTGCCAAAACTGGTTGTTTCCAAAGTCACAAATACATGCATGATTTATTGCAAGGTTCACCATGCTAGATTTCCAGTTTACTTCACCTCCGTCTCACCTCAGTGCAACCACAAAAAACATTTGCAAACTGACAAAGGGACAGCAGAAAATGAGAATATATGTTTGGACAAGACTCTATTTGCTGGTTTAACAAAAGACTCCTAGTGTAAACTTCCCAAACATAACTTCCACCATGCAATGCCCTTACTTAAATGAACTCCTCCTTCCTGTATTTTCCTGAATTAAATTGGAGCTCCTTCTTGTTCCATCCAAACACCTAGCAACAATCTAACTCCACCTGCTTTTCTCTGCTAATCAACTTCCAGAGTCTCCCATGCCTATGCAGTGATAGATCTGCAGCAGATGCAAAAYTGCAAACATCTGTTGGCACTATTTCCATAATAAGATTACATAAGCCCTTGAAGAACTAAGATCAAGTAAAAAATCCGAAAGACTCGAAAGCCTCATTAACTTCCTGGTTAATCAAAATTGGAAGTTGTTTTCAGAAGGAGGGTGACTTCCGAGATTTCTCCCAAGGACTACTTTTCATAGCTATAATTGGTAGCAGGAAAACAAAAAGCTTTAAACCAGCATTTCTCAGAAGCTCTATGGCTGGCTTAGTTTGTTTGAAAAATGGGCAAACATTCTCAAACTGGAGATGATGAGGACTGCTACTGATCCCTCCAACACGATGGTAGGGTAAGAGGTACACAGTCCAGGGGGAAAACAGCAGCAAAAGGTTATTTTGCTGCCATACAGCTTAAAAAGTTTACTGCAATGATGAAGGGAACAAGACAAAACATASAGAGTTTGGAAAATAGATGGAGCTCACAGCTGTCTTCTTTGTTAGAAGATACATGGCTTATGGCAAATATAAGCAGCACCATGAGGAATCCAGGTGAGACAAACAGTTGAGGTAAGACAGTAATGTCAGAGAACTGAAGCTCTCGCGTCAGATTCAGTTATGAGAGTAACAGATAGGACTAAYACAGATGGAGAGAAAGGTGTCCTGTTCATTTGCAGCTGTCCCGTTTGCTGGAGAGATCACAATATTGCACATCCAGGAGCATGCATCACCTCTCTGCAAGGTGACTACTATGGCAGTAGTCCAGAACATGGATTCTTAATTGTCTCTGGAAGAATAAACTTCTATTTCACCCAAAGAGTAGTTGCAGAAGATCAACATTGCTTTTAGAACAGCAAATRCAATACATTTAGAAACTAATTCAGTCACTGAATTATGAAGGAGAAAGATTTCAGTGCTGCCTTTAGCAAGGCACAAAACAAACAGGAAAGCTTCGCTCCCTTCTTACTTCATTTTGTGGCCTTCAAGTGCAGGACAAGTAGACTCTGGGAAGGTGTAAGCATTTGTGCTAGGGAAGACCGCTGACACAYCTGGCTTTTGGGGGAAGGGAGGAATGACACATTGTGGAAGGAGGAGGAGGTACTTCTAGAGAAGTCATCATTTGGATAAATCTTGATAAGTAACACTAAAGATGATGAAATTCTGGGTATACGCCACATTTCTTACGGCTATTCAAGTTTCCTTGAAATCTTATAATCACCTCCACTTTCTACTTCCACAAAAGAGACCTTTCTTAAAATTCATAGTGTTTCATTTCAAAGCTAATGCAGGCACAAGAATTTCCTAGTCATAATATTAATATTTTCAGTACTACATTTTGATAAGTAGCATTACAATGTCTCAACCACAAACTTACAGTGACCTCTGCTGAACAGTTAGTGCATCTTCCACATAGACTGAAAATGCAAGTGCCAAACCCAGCACTTGCAAATCAGCCTCACAAGCAGTATTTTGAAAAGAATGTCACCGTTTAAGCTACAAAACCCAGAGCTCTATTTGATATTAAACAGATAAAATTTTATGCAGAATATCAGGAGGAATCTTCTGATAACGCAAAGGAAAAAGATAAGGTTTGGACCAAAGCTTTATATGTCATTTTGTGAGCTATTTAATGCGACTGGCTACACCTAGTAATTTCAACTATTCACTAAAGAATTACACTTATTCCAGTAAATTAAACAACAACAGGCTGCTTGTGCTCCCAGGTTCTAAATAATGACTGTGGTGAGAGCAGCACTGGCTGATTTTATAAACAAGAAAATTCAGAAATCTCTGTCCAACATGCTTTCAAGACTATAGCAAATATTTCCATTTTTCAAAATCCTTTTTCTAGGATAGGTATAGCTGTCCAGACCAGCCTCAGCAACACTGGACCGCTGCTTCTCTCCCGCTGTGACCTCCAGCAGAGCAGGGCGAGCAGAGAGCTGCCCGGGGTGTCCTGGCATCAGCCAGGGCTCCACGGTGCACAGCAGCGGCCGTGGGAAAGGGATGACCTCTCCCACCTTCTCCCTACGCAATCTTCCACACTGTCTGTTATGTGGGGGAAGCCCAGACACAACTCCAGGCCACAGCTCTGTCTGTCCAGGGGCAAGGGATAAAAAGAACATGTCCAAAAAAATGAAGAACTCTTCAAATTGCTTCTGGTCTCTGTTTCTGAGGTTGGATAGAAGTAATAGCACTTCAGCCCCTTTTCCCTCTATAGCTCCCATTTTCTTCCTGTCACTAGGGACAGCAACCATCTTCTCCTGCTGGCAGACTCCTTTTTTCTACACAGATTTAAGTCCATTATCTTTCTTTTCCTGTTAGAAAGTAAATAGCTGAGACACTCTGGCCAAATCCACAATATCCTAGAGCATTTTCTCCAGGACCCGGGAAGAACAGAGGTGGGGTCTCAGTGCACTCAGCCCGCACAGGAGTACACAAAAAGTGGTTCCTCTTTGCGTGAAGTTGGAAAAAAAAAAAAGAAAAAGAAAAAGAAAGAAAGAAAAAAAAAATCTCCCGTGAAGATATTGGGGCTCCCTCCTAAAGAGGGGGATCATCATAAAAACCCTTAGAAAGGTCTAGACTCAATCAACTACCTTCATCCCTTCCTCACACAGTTGAGYTATGGTTCAACTATTTTGGTTTGAATAAACAGTGGCTTTGTTACTACCCCTCTTTTATATGAAATATGCAGAAGAACGTGTACACAGAGACATGATGCATTTTATTCAAAGCCAGTCAAACTAAATGCATTAAAAATATTCTTCTGGCTTAAATAATTTTTAATACTTTTCATTACTTACACACTTACAATCTTTTAAATTTAAATGTGATTTTCAAATTGACAATATTGTCCTTTAGAAATCTGCACCCGAATCACTGATGGATTTAGACCCTTGGAAAGTGCAAGAGTTTGAAGACACAACAGAGCAAGAGAGTTTAAGTAAGGCTAGAACGCACATAAGCACAGAGCAGATCTGTCCTAGTGAATACATTACAAATTTCTGTATAAACATGGATATATAAATACATACCCATACACACACATACGTATCTATACATAACTGCCTGTGCATTCACAGAGCATTCCTAAATGATAATTGAGGCTCTTATTTGATAAATCATTACAAAATGATAAATCAAACTTGATACCATTTCTATAAGCCATTAATGAAGGAAAACATAGCATGCATTGATGATTTTGCCATCAACTGCCGGTTTACAAAACAAACAGTACTTTGCACTCCACAATCATCACAGCTCAGAACTTCCCTTGTGCCATTAGAGGACATCAAAAACTAGGACATCCCCACCAGTGAGTGTTCCCAGCTGACATGGCCCATCAGCTGGCAAGGAGAAGACAGCCCACATCTCCTTCCTCTGTACAGCACGGCAGGCGACTGCACTTCTGAATACAGAACGGGAAGAAAGAGCTCACTTGCTCAGTTTCTGCCACCAGAAAACAACACACATTTTTGATTTATCAATGTTTATCAATAAGTTTTTATCAGTGCTTACAAGAGCCATTCAATTCAAATGTGCACTTCCATATGCCACCTTGATTTTATTTAAACAATATCCAGTCAAATACACAATATTAAACCAYGAGACCAACATAAATAGCTTAATATTTCAGTCTCTATATTGCTTTTAAGTTTATATGCATAAAACTGGTCTAGTTAAAACTCCATCTCAAATTGCATTGCACGCCATGTTACCGAGCAAGGAATTTGCATATTGTGCCAGCAAACACTAATCCTTCCCTGAGAGACTTTCAAATCACTCCGTTCATTTAGACACAGCGGCTCCCACGGCCATGCTACAATATCAGAGCTACCAGACATCACCTCTTCTGTGCCCTACAGCTCTAAGCTATGAAGACTCACAGGACTCTGGATTTTATTGTCTGACATAGTCTAGCAAAGTTTCTTTTTATGACTAGAACAAAACTTTTTATTTTAATCTTAAATACTAGAATAATTTTGAGATAAGCAAAAGAGTGATGGCTGGAGTAGTCCCTAGTTGCGGAAGAGCCACAAGCTCACGTATTTCAAAATGGTATGGCAAAAAAAGGATACACATCAAATAGGAGCTGAACCAGGACTCATTCAAATCCTAACTAAAATTTCATTTTTTTTCAGGCTTTGAAATTTCACCCAACTCTTGTGATTTTAATCCAGAGTTTCATGACACTGGTTTTTGCTTGAACCCCAAATGCTTCAATTTTTGAGACACATTCTCATGCAGTATCACAAGAATGATACTGTCATGACCAACATTCCCACGGATTTTTAAAAAGTAACCTCTTGAATTTTCAGCACTCAAATCAGGATCTCTGAACATTAAGGGAGAGCAGAACTGAAGCTCCCATGATCTAGTACGGAATTAAAGAACAGATTTAACTTTCATATCTTTAAGGAGAACTAAGGCGCTAAGTCAACAGATAGCAAGTTCCTCCCATTATTTCTGTACAGACCCATGGCAAGCTTTGCGATTCTGACACTCCCACATGTGACATTAAGTACAAGGTCATGGCTGCAAACCAATCCTTAATGTATCCTACTGCGCCCATTTAACAATACTTGTATAATATAAAATGATATCATATACAATTAGTATGTACATTATATGCAATTCTTTAATTGCTGACTCAACAGCAAGACGGTAACTTACAAATATTTTATGGTATTTTACAGTTACTATAAAATCACAATATGATTTCCATATTTTTATGGCTCTAAATAAAACTCAGATTTGCTTTGAACAAATGAAAGTGAGGCTCCCACAGGAAAATGCATCTTTAGTTTTTAMAACATTCCATAACATACAATATGTACAGAGGGTTTATTTAGCTTCAGAGACATATTTTGACACCATAAAATTTCCTCTTTGGCAGTTCTGAGTGACTGGAATTAACTTATTTACTTGGAATTAACATAATAACTTAACCAGATGGTATGAGAGTTACAGTTGATTAGATCAATGACAATAATGCCACCAAGTCTGAGCATCTGACCTTGGCAAAACAAATATTGCAATATTTACAGAAAAAGAGGCAGACAAATCTGTAAAAAATGGCTGTTGGTAAATTGGATGAACACAGAACTYCTCATTAAAAGAATATGTTACTAGAGAAACTGAATGTTATCTTGTCACCTATTCTATAAAGACGCCTCCAGTCTGAAAAATATTTTTAATATGCATTCCAGCCAGCATTCATTTATATATATGTACTAATTTTCTCTTTTATTGGTTCATTTCTAGATTTAACAGACACTTAGATAATTGAAATTTTATATATCACACTAAACAGAATGTAGGGCATGCACTGATTTTAACATTTTTATAAACCAAAATTACAGCCAGGTAATATACATGCATCYTTTTATTTATTGCAAATAGTTAAAAAACCTACTTCATTAATGTATTTTTACCCTAAAGCTTTTTTGAATGTCCAAATAATTTCCCAATTGTATCTCAAAATTAAACTCTTTAGTTTTCATCTCTGTACCCCAGGGCTTTACTGCACAACACAACATATTTTAATATGGCTAAATGCTACTGATGTTGCAAGATGTTATTCCTTATTGAAAATGGTCATTAATATCACTTCATACCTCAGAGAGTATGGTAGTAATTTGGTAATAAAACACACTATTATCATCGTCTTCTAATAACCAGAAAGTGTTGTAATCCTAGGGCCCTAAATGTGTTATGGAACATTATTAGAACAAGCACATTCTGGTCATTATTTAGATGGGAGCATTTCCCATGTCTCTCATACCTCATTCAGTAATTGCACGTTCCTGCTATAATTAAATTTGCCCATTTTAAATTGTCCATAATATCGTAAGGTTCATTTTGTGGTCTTGTGGGACACATCATTGACTCCATTTTGGGCACAACATACTTTTTAATGATGTATTTTAAATTGTTTATTTTTATTTAAGTGACTGTCTASAATAATAACTTGAAATATTGTGAATTAGGTAAAACAGTTTATAAAGTGGGGGAAGTGAAAAAAGCAGCAGTAGCTTCCTAAATATATAAAACAAGAGTGAAATGTTTTTTCCCCCTTTGAAGTGACTTTACCTACTTGCCCAGCAGTAAAAGCACTGTCTTCCAGGGAAAGATATTGCTTTGAGATGAGCAGCATTTACTGGAGACAGCCAGATTGACAGGAGCATAAATGCTGTCTCCGAACCTTCCTACCAGAGCCACGTGCACGCAGCAGACACCCACTTCACTCCCTTAAATTCAGACCAAGATACTTAACATAGGAAAATAAAACCTAAGTGAATTTCTTAAATGAAGAAAAACACTAAGGCTGCAACGCAGTGTATTTAAACACACACCCCTAACCATGTCTTTTCCAGCTTTATTCCAGCAGCTTTATTAAAGGCTGGTTATTCAGCAGCTGTTGATGCCTGGGCTGTTTGGAGCCAGGGTCTCAGTGTTTCCAGAACCCTTGCACAAGAATCACAGTCAAATATACAGTCAAGACAACCCTCGACGTACTAAAGCTAGCTCGAAGTCTGTGCACACCAAATGTTAGCACTAAACTCTAATTCTATGGCCAAGGACACTTTCCAGCTGAAGATACTAGGACATTCACACAGGCTGAGGGTTTTCACACCCATCTCACCGATCAGAAATTGAGTTATACAAATCCAAGGAACTACCTGAGGAAATAGGTGAGAAAGCAGAGCGGAGGGGACCCTCACTGACTTCATTAAAGCTTTCCACGCTGTGATTTTTTTTTTAATTAATTTAGGCGTTCAAAAAACGTGTGGATGTGGCGCTTCGGGACATGGTTTAGTGGGCATGGGTACTGGGTTGATGGTTGGACTCGATGATCTTGAAGGTCTCTTCCAACCTTAATGATTCTATGATTCTATGTCCAAATGTAAACTGTTCACGGTGAATAAAAATTGGAAAATGTATATATTTGAAAATGTGTATTTTGCAAAACTGGTGTCTTTTAACAGTATTAATATCAGCAGTTGCATGATCTGATCGGTCTATGAGGCACCTCTGTCCTGCCCTGCCAGAGCTCAGAGAAGAGCACCGGAGGGAAGCTCGCTGCTTCCACATCCCAGCTGAAAATAAGTGTTAAGCCATTTTCCTCTCATCTAAATAAATGTCCACACACAAGTCTCATAAGGGATCTGCACTGGATTTTGTGCACAAATAAACTGCAAAACTTGCACACATCAGACAAATCGTGGGAAACCCATAAGCAAACTCTATCCAGACAAACCTAACAAGTGAGACAGCTCAACCGCTTGGCACCCTCAGCCGAACTCTGCAATACGAGCCAAGGATACAAACGACAAGAAAATCAAAACTCCTGAAGAATGGCATCTGGGTTCACTAGCTGTTGTGATAACAAAAGGAAGAAAAGTGCATTTGTATTCAGAAAAATAATAACGCTTAAAGCATATTCCAAGGCAATGTGAAACATATACAAGTCTGCACGATGGTATAAATCTGTGAAACACATAAAATACTGTAAGAAATAAAGCTCTAGGAGGGAGATCCCTTAAAAGTAAAAACTGTGCTTAATGGAACACAATTTATTGAAACGGGAAACAAACTATTCCTAATATCTCTCTACAAGCATCTCTGGTGTTTTAAACTGCACAGAAAGAGAARATTCAGCAGAAATATTTTGCATTACATTTCTGCTACACCATAGATAACAATATTTCATGGCTCAACTGAACTACTAAGAGAATGAAAAATCTTCTTTAGCTACCTGTCAATAACAAGAAAGCAAAAGCATCCAAGAGCAAAAAGAAATTCAAGGATAAAGGGGGAATCAAAGATTGATAAGACATCTGAGAAGTCCATCTCACATACAAACAGGAACCGCTGTGTTCAAAAATACTAAAAACGTTATGGAGGAGACTGCGGTCCAGCACTCGGAAGTCCCTATACTCGTGGCATGTCCTGCACATCGTTAATATTATGCGTTCCCACTTACAGCTGACACTAGGTATCTGCTGAAAAAAACTGAGTTACAGAGGGCCTATCTTCATGTTTACACACACGTGGATGAACAAAAGCTGAACAGAAATCCCCAACCTTCAGAATGTTTCTCTCTTTCTGTGATGCGTTACTGTACAGTTGCAGGGGGAAGTACTATGTCACACCACCATACTCACAGGTATTTATTTTTAAACTTTCACAAGTCTGCAGTTTTACTGGTTTACACCAAGTACAATGTTGGAATTCAAGCAATAAACTTGCTCTTGACGCCAGTCATGCTCCTGTACCTTGCTGTTCTGCAGACATCTAATTTAGGAATAAAGCAGTATTTTTTCTTTTTAAACTGACTGATCAACGAGGTAAGCACACTACAGAATTACCTTTGCAATGGTACTGTTATCAACCCAAATCATTCAGAATTAGTAGTCTTTGCCCTCCAAAAATTATAAAAATTCTAATTCTTTTTTTCTTCATTTCAGATTCAAAACAGATTCATACATCTGATATGTCTCCAATGGCTGGAATAAGTGGAGAATTAGAAAGAAGCGATTCAGAAATTAATAAAGGATATCGAGTCTCCACTGGAAAATGTCTAGAAGTCCACAAATCAAGAAGGTTGAAGAGCCCTACCCTGTAACAGCATCTTGCTAAAGAGAAAATAGAACTTTGAATTTTCAAGTAATGATCTGATTTCAACAGCTTAGATCATACTATAATATGTTCTAAAAGCTTGTAGCATTATAATATGTGTTCCTTCTACAGAAGTTAATCATATTTGAATCCTTTAAGATAAAACAGATACACTAGTATTACAAATTAGCAGGCCAGATTCTCCCTAAACATGTTTAAGTATAACAGAAAGATTTCCCAAATGCCTGGAAAAAAAAGATCCAACAGTCACTGGTTTCCATTTGCAATACACCTTTTATCTGTTGAACAAACACTAAAAAATGCATGCCATAAAACTGCACCTACGGTTATTTTATCACTTATAGTGACCTACATATCCCTAAATAAGTTACAGATTTTGCAACATTTTAATAGGAAGTCAAAAAAAAGGTTAGTGAATTCAGATCTTTTATTTCCTTAACATTTACTAATTTTAATCAATGAAAAATAAAGACCAGCCCTTCCATAGCTAGGTCTTCAAAAAAAATATGAGTATCACTAAAAGACATACCGGTAGAAATATTGCTTCATTTACCTTTCTGCATAATAGCAAAACACTGCTGCTACCAATTTTAATCTTTCAGAAAATTTTTTTA
The DNA here is from genome assembly GCA_030449065.1 of Oceanodroma leucorhoa. Taxonomy (NCBI): domain Eukaryota; kingdom Metazoa; phylum Chordata; class Aves; order Procellariiformes; genus Oceanodroma; species Oceanodroma leucorhoa. The sequence goes on from JASVER010000018.1 coordinate 8,861,156, forward strand.
AATCTTACAATAAAAACAAGCGATTACCCAGCCTTGGGGGGGCAGATCAGAAAAAGTTCATGAGTGTAATTAAAGAGATTCAACACAAGAGGTAGCTAGTGTCTCCATGTTCTTACATACTACTCTGAAACAGGAAAGAGAACAGAATTGCAAATAAGCTGCCGCAAGGAAAGACATGTTTTTAAAAACGAGATGGAAAAGTAAARGTTTTCTGGGCTCAAAGCATTCATAGAGAGCGACGAGTGGGTTATTCTGGTTCTACCTCAGTGGAAAGCACCTTGTTCACTCTGAGTCATTTCATAACAAAGCCCTGAGTCAACACAGAAAAGTTTMTTTTCATCCAGGCTGCTTCTTTTTTCCCCAGTAAAAAGGAATGCCATCTGCTTCACATATAACCCCAGGATTTTCTTGAGGATGATTATAACTGACCCTACTTCTAGGCCCTTTTTGTATGATAAATATACCTTTTGAAAGCACAATAATATTGCTACTGAAGATATAATTATAAATGCACGAGTTTTCATACTTGTTTTCAAGTATGTTAATTAAAATCTGGCACAGTTGCAGAAAAAAAAAATCAGCAAAAGGAGCATGATGTGTGTAACATATCAAGTAGACTATAATTATTACCTCTTCTTGATAAAGATGTTCAGAAAATTAATGCTTCAAACTGTGCATCTAATCATTTTAATCATCCTTTAATACAATGGACAAATCCATCAAAATCCAAAGGGATTCAGTTACTGTTATGTTTCTAAAAGTGCACACCAGGAACTTCCAAATGCTTCCTAATGACAATAATTAAACACCTGGCTATGATGACCTGTACCTGTCTGTAGTTCATTCTCAAATAGTCTCTCCCATTAATTATGCTGAGAACAGAAAGAGAATATTCATTATGAACAACAACTCCGGGCCGCAGAAGTCTGCAGCAGGAACAGCCAGAGCAGCTCCCCGCCGCACTGATGCTCGCTCCCTGGCAGCCCGCACACGCTCSCGTTCCACACCAGATGCTACAGAACAGCTGTGAGAGCCCTGGGCTTATGCTCACCTGCCCAAAGTAAATATGCGGCCAAAAAGGGGCTTTTATAAAGAACTTTTAGGCTTTGTCTAACAATATGAACCACCCTAATTTTCATATAATTTGTACGCATTAGCTGTTGTTTAAACCCCAAAGCATCAGAAAATAATACCCAAGATCTTGCAAAAATRGCATTTTTGTCTTTTGCAATACTAACAAAAAAAAGTCGGTACATTAACATCACAGGTACAGTTCCTAACTCAACGAACATACAGCTGCAGGTGAATTTTGGACAAGGAACCTCTCACACACACTTAGCAAAATTGAAGTGCTCTCTACTCAAATAAGACGCAACATACAGACATGCACAAACATACATACATAAATTTCAAACTAGGACCTGTTCTTTGGGGTTGCATCATTACAGCACGCATGCCCCCGCAATGGCAGGATCCCAGTTTTAGCTAACATTCCTCGAATGAATGAATGCACTAAACAAACATTACCAGTTAATATTTACGACAAAACCAGCGCTAAGAACTGTGTAAAACTCTGTGCTTTGAATAAAAACTATTTTTATCAACAAGAGATTTCTTCTGGAACAAATGGGAGTGAGGGAGATTTTGCTAAGTGCTACCATAAYGTGTAATATTCAGCACCATAACAAATCAAATCCTACTGTCATATCAGTACCCAGTTCCAGCACAGAATCTTTCAGTAATAGATCTCAAAGCACTTCGTGTTTTATGCTGAAAAGCAAACTATCTATACAAAAGCATTTAATGCATGGTATGCAATGAACTCCGCATCAGATTTCTACAGTATAAAATTTACCAAAGCAGAAGAAACCACAGATATAGATAGATAGATAGATAGATAGATAGATAGATAGATAGATAGATATATTCCCTTAAAAGGGCAAATACTGAAACATAAAAGGGGAAAAAATAAGTGCATATTTTGAAAAAAAATCCCCATGTCACTTAACTTCGCATCATGTTCTTGAGAAACATGTAAGTGCAACTGAAAAATATACTAGTTCCCAATGTTTATTGAAAACAAAAATAAAAATAAGTATTACCTGAAGTTTCAATTCTAATTTCCTTTCAGGACTCATTAACTCCACGTAAAAATACGCCATTATTAAAATTTTAAAGGGCAAACAATAAGATAAACTGGCATCCCTTTCATAATTTGTATATTTGTTGTATTCTACATTTTACTTTTTTCATGTACCCATTTCAGTTGCTGTTAAAAACATCTGAAGCAATCATTCATTCCAACAATTTTTATTTAAATAACTTCAGTAGATTTAGTGAAATATTTAACCTAAGCAGCTCAACACACTCAAGTTTCAACATAGCTGTACCCACTCAATGAAAAATATAATTTTCCCAGTTTAATTGAGTGGTACCTGCGACAGCTTCGGCCCTACCCATGCAAACTGCCGTAACTGTTAACATGGAGAAAGCAGGTAATTCAGCCAATACTCTTACCCAGCTAACCTCGTTAAAAGCTGACGTTTACTTGACAAGACAAACCGGAGGAATCCAATCCTGGAGCACGTACACGCTGAAGCACCAAAGCAGATTAAATATCAACTAGGGCAGCTGGATACCATTTTATTTTGGCCTGAACTCAAGCAAAACACAACACAGGCAACCTGACTGGAGAGCCAACGGAAAAGGCCCAGAGCAACAGGAACCCTAATCCAGGACCTGCATCATCCCCCCACTTAATTGCATGCTGTTGAGGAAATGCACGGGCTCCTCGGGCTCCTTTGCCAGCGGGGCACAGGCAAGCGGGAGGAGCAGCCGGGAYGGCACGCCGAGGCAGGGCTGGCTACCAGGAAGGGGGATGATGAGAGAGAATCGACCACGCAGATAACAAGCATGCTCCTACAATTTAATCATTTTGGGGAAACACATCCGCAGCACTGGGTAAGATGTCTGGACTCCRTCAAAGTCAAGGGATTTAGGCATTAGGCACCCAAGACACTTCTTTAAATTGGACCTTCGACAGCATCTGGAAACAAGGCTGCAGAGGCTTTCGTAGAAGCTAACTTTAGCTCCGCTCGCTAATCTGCTTACGCTCCCTCGGCGGTCGATCATCAGAGAATGGTTCCACCAAAGCATGGCTCAGGGAGGCCAAATTACGGCTGCTCCTCTGGGAGGATTCAAAGCCGAAACCTGTCACCAGGGAGCGGGGAGAGGAGCCTCACACCAGCTAAAGTTAGCCGTCAGGGAGGGCCATCTCAGACAACGCGTTACCGACGCATTTGCGAGTGCCTGAACGAGGCAAAACAGACTTTCTGAAAAGGTTTAATAGCATTTAATGATGAATATTAAGAACTGTTTTGATTAGTACAGACGAGGCATATTACAAATGCTGGGTTCAAAATGGACAGCAAGAACAGGGAGGTACTTCTCATGGGGTCACCAATGCAGTTACTCCAATAACATTCCCTAGCCTATTTCAGATYTTTCTAGGTTTTAAGAAAAGAAAACTGAATTACTGTAGTCTTCTTTTATTATTCATTTAGTCCTCACTATAAATATCCTAGAAAAAGAAGTGCTCCACCTATCAGGTTATAGACAGAATACGAACAAGTGCTCATATTTACACTCAGTGAATACGTTTCCATGCTGCKACATCACTAAGCAGTAGGAACATCTCTCTATCTTATTGATAACAATTATGATTGCAATACAATTAGAAAAAATAATTTATAATTGCTATGAAAAATTCACTGTTGTAAATATTGATATAAATTTAAAAGTACTATATAAACTAGTCACTTAATAAAATTATGATGAATATTGTCCCATACTGTAAATCCACAAACAAGTAACATCTTTACTGTAGCATTTAAAATCACTAGTTACAGCCCGTTCAGAAGTACAATCATAGAAAAGTAGAAAGTAAAATTTACATTTTTAAAGATAAACATATAATTTACATATTCATCTATTGATGCTGATACAGGAAGTTAAATGTATCTGATGTTCCATTAGCAAATGAAATATTTTTTCTACAGAAAACCTACACACAGAAGTCAACATTACAAAGCATCAATCTGTGATGTAAAAAAAAAATCTATATCATCCTACGCTACTGAGCACAGAGATATTTTTGTTAAGCTATCAACTGTAAGCACAAGATCTCAGTCCTTAGTTGTAACGGCTATCTCAAAGCTCATTTCTTCATACATAATATTGGAAAGGGGAGGAAAAAACCCTACAAACCCTCAACATTTAGCTGAACTCAGTTCCATCTATCATTGTAATGCCCATCACTCAAATCTTCTGAGRACCAAACATGAAAGACTGTGGCAGACCCAGTCTCTACCATTCTAAACAGCTTAAGATCATCCTTCAGTTTTGCCATCTCCTGCTTCCCTCTATACCTCATTTGTAGTTCCGYTTAAGCGCACAAGTCTCAAGCAGTCTTCTCTGAAAAAACCTGCTGGTGACCTTCTACTGTTGACAATAAAACGTTGGTATTTACCCTCCCCCTCTATTTCCTACTTTAATTTTTTTTTTCCTTATCTATAGACAAACCTTCTCTCTTATACCACRGCTGTTAAGTCGTCTTTAGAGATTTTGGAGACAGACCTTGTCAAACACCTTCCAGAAATCCAAGCAAGAAATATCAAATGGATCATCCTAATCCCACCAGAAGAACCCCAACAGATTTGTGAAATATGACTTCTATTAACAAACATATCTTATGAGACAGAAAACATGTCAACCCCTCCCCACAAGATCGGGTTCATAAAAACATCAGCACATAAGAAGAGCAATCAATTGGAAAGTCTTCCTTTATGATTGTTCCTTGCCAACTCAGACCTCGCTCCTGCTTACACGCAGTTGTATTGTATAACAAAATCAGAGCTGGCCGTACCACATTCCTTCTCCTCATTACCGATGYGTGTCATACCAACAATTTCTCCAAAACAGACTTGCCCACAGTCACACAGGATGCTTGTGACAGAGCCAAAACACAGCCAGCCACAGAGGGGGTGAAACATCACTTTTCCCCAGAGGTCTCGGGCTGTTCYGTTGACTTCCAGGAGAGGAATCTGTCTATCCTCTCTCCTTTGAATACTCCTAACTCACGCTTCACTCTTAAAATCACTCTGCTTTCTTTTTCAAAAAGGGATTCATTGAACAAGCCAGGCTACTATATGCCACATGGTCTCCTGTTGAACACTAGTCTACTGCTCTTTGAAAGGACAGTCCTATTTGCAACTTCAAAAATCTGAGGATTTGTTTACTCGTTTTCTTCCACACAATGTCTACTTCTGTTAACCAGAATATCATAATTAAATATAACTGCTTCTACATAGATGAGATTTACCTTCCAAACTGAATAAAAATTATGTTTGGACTTGTAAAGTATCTACAGCTTACCACAGTTAGATCACTGGGATTTCTGTAAATTATGCTTATATCCTGTACTGGAATTCTCTTTTTTTAAAATCTAGAAATTATTTCTTAATTTCTTTAGTCATCTATCATCTTAAAAGGTTTTATTTAAAAAAATTTTGAAAGGTACTGCCTTAATTCTGTCTACACTGAAGCTTGTTGCCATGTCACTAATTTACTGCTCCCAAACTTCTTCCATTAAATTAATTCACTGTGTTACAGATGTTGCTATTGATTTATCTACTGAACTAAACACATAATGAAGCAGAAGCTAAAACCAACAAAAAAAACCTATTGCTTTCCCCCCTCCTTTACTAATTTTGTCATGGCTTCAAGAATAATTCCCGCAACAGCAATAAAAAGCCATATGCCTTTTCACTTCAGTCTCTCTGTAAAACCAGCTTTTCTAGCAGTAGAATTAAGAAAATAAGCAGTGATGGAAAGATAAACTTGAAAACAAATTGGAAGAAAAAATTACTTAAAAAAAATCAGTCTCCGTTTTAGAAATTAATATAACTAGTGTTTTTTAAAAGGGACATTTTTTCCTTCAGATTATGATTCCTATGGTACAATTTTAGGATTATAACAGAGAAACTTGAAACAAAATCCATAAATCTAAAGATTTTCTTTTTTGGTTGATCAAAGCATGAGATACAGCTGCTACATTTTATGAGTTCAACCCAAACACTGATCTAAACAGTATGAGTGTTAAGACAAGCTAGGTCCAAATCTGCAACAGGTTTTCAATTTCARGGTATGAGAATAATTACTAAAATGCAGCAAAAGATTAATGTGTTAATCTCTACAAAGTTACGAACACATAAATTCACTGAGTACATCAATACGTACCTATTAACTTCAGGAGCGATTTAAAAGTAGCCTATCTGGGCTCCAAATCGCCAGGCCGTTACATTTGGAAATTATTAAGAACAGGTAAGAGCAGTTCCAAATACTATTTTAACCTGGATTCAATATCCATACGATATCTAAGAGGTCCTACGGAAATCTGAAGGAAACATTGACCTTTCTAGAAGATAAATGCAATACCTTCAGAGGGGCTAGTCAAGCACTTTTCCTCCCAATAAAAGTAAAGTGAGCGTACACATAACAGCCTATTTTTTATTTTGGCAGATGAAAATATAGTTGCYTTTTGGCAGCCATAAAAAYGAAAGGGGTGGGGAAAGGGATGAGCGGGTACATCAAGATGGTCATCCTGATCTTAGCACCACTAAGCACCATACACCAGCTCCGTAACCTCTTTATAGAATAATCCTTTAAATTATTAGCAAATACCCCCACTCTTCTGTATTTGATGGCCACTCAAAAGACTGAGTATCTGAATGGACAGAGAGCCAAGAAGCTAAGGGCTAGACAGAAATGCCCTGAAGACCTACCCCACTCTGGTTGGACCCTGCTGCCTACAGTCACAAACCTTTAACTTGCAGGCTATTTAAACAACAAGGATGGCTATATACGCAAAGAATGAAGTAGTTTACGATAGAGTTTATTTGCTTACTAAACCACCGCTTTATCATCTGGAAGGGCTAATAAAGACTTTGGTTTTTACTAATTAGTAGATGTTAGCTACTATTCTTTTAAGATGCATGACAGGAAAAGAAAGGGGAAAAAAAAAAAATTAAGTCCCTGTTCTGTAAACCAAATGTAGCTGTTCAGGTATCTAAACACTAAAAAGTCATCTGACTCTGAGACGTTAAGCCAAAGGCAATGCTCAAGTTATTTAATTCATCTGCATCAGACTGTCTGTATTCAGCCCACCTAACTTCTGACGGAGCGTGGAAGGAGGAAGAAAAARGAATACATTATAGTTCAGTAAGTGTACATATTTTTACATGCACAGTACTACATAGCTCAATGAATTGTTTTATAACAGCAARCATCAACATTTTTAACGATTCAGGAAATCACTGTCATTCTAAGAMGACAAGAAACTACTACACCGCCGCTCTGCAACTGCTTCCCCCAMCGCAAATCTATCCATGTCCGCAAGCAGCTGCCGGGGTGGGTGCTCCATCACCGGCCGCAAAGCACAGGTGCAGCAGGCTGAGAGGGAAGAGACGGATGTCTCAGTCCTGCATCTGCAGCGCTGGTGGTGGACTCGACTGATGCCACGAAGTGAAACACCGCTGCCCGGTGTCATTCATCAATGCAGTATGACGGTGTCAAGAAAAGAAATATGTTCTCTGCTGACAACTTGTTTTAATGAAAATGCATTGCAATATTTAAAAAGTTTTCAAAGCTGACTTCTATTTCTGACAGCTGACAGATTTATGACAGCTATTTTTGATGAAAAATGTGCAACAAGAATGACTTAATATTCAAAACAAAGAAATCAATGTAGTCTGCCTTAACATRCCGAAGTACTAATAGAGGAAGAGGATGTAATTCAGCAAAGCAAGGATTGTAGAAGAGAATCTAAGGAAGCTTAATAGGAATGCTTCAAGTTTACAGTATTTTAAAAATTGGAGCAGTTGTTAATGCACAAATTGACTTCAAGAGTGACAGACTGTGGGACACTGCAGTTCTCACAAGCACAAAGTTATGACACTTCATGTTTGACCTTGCTCTCAATACAACCAGAATGAAAGACAAATAAATGGCAGAGTCATTGCTACCTCCATTTTCTTGGGTTTTCTTTTCAGGAAACAGGAAACAATTGTGTGGGGTTTCTTTGGTTTTGTGGGGGTTTTGTTTTGTGGGTTTCTTTAAAGCATTAACAGATGAAGTGAAGTAGAAAACTGTATTATGAAAACTTTCCATAACTCATCTTAAAGATGATCAGCACAGAAATAAGTAAAGAGCTTTTAAGTTTACAGTAAGCTTTCTAATCATCTATTTTAATMCATACGGCATATGGCAGATATAAGTTCAAACCCTCGTGCACATTTTTTTCTGATCATTAGGAAGAACCATAACCACCATCCTGTTCTGCACTTCTTTAACTTCTTTCCAACTTTTGGTCATAAATTCTATCCTGTGCTTCAGAAACCACTCGAAGAAAGATTTTTGAAACCATCATATTCCTACAGGAAGTTCTGGCTCTGCTTGAAGATAAACCTGTAATATTTTTTTTTTGTTATTTTCTTAACTTTCTTAATCATTTCTTGACTACATCTACTTCATTTGAAAGGTAATTTTCATAAGATTGAAAAYGAAACTAAGATTTTGATTTTTCATTTTTAAACTTACACCACATGAGACATCTCACTATTTCTGACCATACTGGAAACTAGAGAAATGAAGGCTGTGGGAGAAAAGAAGAAAATTAAAACAATGTTGAGTTTTCCCAAACAAATTATCCTGGAAGAAAAGCTGTCAGTCACGGAAGTTGATACTATCACAACAGATGACAAGAAGCTAGTTACAGCAGAAGCGTGAAATGTGACCATCACTCTCTCACTACTTTCTATTTATTTTAAGTAACAGATGAACAGTCATTAATATTTACTGTATTTCAAATCAGTCAGATAATGCAATCAGCAGCCTGAAGTCAGATTRGGCAGCAGCTGGTTAGACGGATGTCATCTGTCAGGGGCTGTTCTTCTAAAAGCCGCTAATACTGTCAGTGAAAATTAGAGTCCATAAATCAAAAGAATGTAAGTGCTTGAACTGAAACACGTATGAAATCAGACAGYTCCCACTGGATTTTCCCCATGTGCTATTACCTCCATGATCAAGTCACGCTTCAAGTGACAGCAATTGCTGAGAAAGCAAAACATTGCTTGCTTTCTATCTGAGAACTATACTTTGAGCCAGGGGACATATTTTTRGATAATTAAAATTCATTTTCCTTCCTTTTTGTCAAGAAACATTAAAGTCAACCTGCTGTAAAGCAAAATGCTTACTCTTCCACAGAATAAYGGGGCAAAACTTTGCTGCTATTACAAAAGTGACAAACTCGTCAGCTGRAAATGAGATAAAATCATTTTCAATCAGCAAATTCCATCACATTAAACCGTAACTTTTTCTAATAGTAGTAAAATGAAAGCAAAGACCATGCACTCAGAACTTCAGTAACTGTTCAAAATACATTGTCAAAATATTTCTTACATAGCACAAAATTTTAAGCCATGCAAGTGTCATTGTTCAACGAAAACAGTGGCAGAGCACTTAAAAGGTACTTTCAACTACTGAAGGGTACTAAAACACGAGTTCTCTCTTTCTGCTAAAGTGCTGGGAATATGAGCATTTTGAAATGGAGTGTTACCAGTATGTCCAGAAATCATTCCTTTTTTTTTTTTTAATTCCCCCCCCCTCCCCCCCTACTTTGTATTTGTGGGTTTTTTTCCCCCCTTAATTGGAATAGAATGGCTAAACCTAGAAAGGCATTATTGCCATTATTRACAACAGTGTCTTTTGAAATGCATCATCCTCAAAATGAGGATATAACCCTGCACAAATAGCAAATAAGCAGCAAGAAAAATATATACAAAAGACAGAAGTCAGGCGGGGATTTTATTGAAAAAAGCATGTTGCTTCCTTCCTAATGCTGGAATGCCACCAGGAATTTTAAATGAATAATCAGTGTGCAGCAGTACTGGCTGGGTGCTAGCTGGGCGCTGAGCGGGTTTGCAGAAAGTGATGGGCAGACCCCTCCTGGACAGCACTTGGAAGGTGAGCCAGGAGCGTGCCCTCGTGGTGAAGGCAGCTGCCTGCAGACCAGGCTGGGACAGCCGGAGTGCGGCTGGCTGTCCAGCGACGGCCACCAGCATGGTGGAGGCTGGACCACAGGATATACAAGGAGATGCCAAGAGAGCTGGGCTTGTTCAGTTTTAAGAGGAGGCTAAAAGAGAAACTTGTTGTTGTCTTCCACGGCCCAATGGGAGGGCAGAGAGAAAACAGAGATGGGATCTTCTAGGAGGAGAAGAAACACTGACACTAGTTGCAACACCGGGAATTCAGATTAGGCTTTGGAAACACTTTTTCACCCTGGCAGCAAACACTGAAACAGGTTCCCAGAGAGGCTGTGCAATCTCCATCCCTGGAGATGCTCAGATCCAGACTGCACAGGCCCTGGGCAAACTGGCCCTGTTTGAGCAGKGGGTTGGACTAGGTGACTCCAGAGGTCCCTTCCAGTCTCAATCGTTCTGCAATTCTGTGACTCTCTCATTTCTCACTCTCCTTGGTGCGTGCTTACATTTTAACAGCAGATCAAAAGCATCAACCAAGGCAGAGCGGGTATTTCCAGCTGTGAAAAGTTTGGTGAATACACCCAGAACCTATCAGCTCAGCACTCTGCATTTGGCCAAACTTAACCCGGTCTCCTGTGGGTCACCACCAGCCCTTTGTGGGCACAAGCAAGACCTTTCTGCCTTCCTTTGCATCTCCTTCCCGCTCCGCATTGGGTGCCGTTGTGCACTGCCAAATCAGAGGCCCAAGCTGCCATTTTGCTCCCTTGGCTGGCAGGGTTGGACCCCTGAAGGCCATTCCCACTCAGCTTTGCTGAGAGACTCATGCTCTGCCATAACATCCACGGCTCTGGTGACAGCGAAGCTGCTCCCGGCCTCCAGACTGCTCCTCGCAGCAGAGACCTTTGTCTCTACCCCTTCTTCCATGTCCACTGTCCTTTTTTTCTGGCAGGGTTAGTTTTCAGCCCGATCAGCATGCTGACCCCGCTCGGCACAACTGACAACTCCTACTGCTGGAGCCCGGGAGAGGTGGGAAGCACAGCCATGGCCGGGGGGGGGAGCAAGGCCACCCCCTTTCGCAGCACCACAGCCTTAGATCAGCTAAAACCTGTCACGAAGCTAGACCTTTAGGAATCCAAAAGTGCAGTTAATCATTTTAACTCCTACATGAGCTATAATGACAATTACTCAGGCAGAATTTAAAATAGTAGCTCAGTTTAGATCAGAACAACTTGTAAAATTGTCAAAATAAAGCCTAATGTTTTGCTTGCATTAGAGAAATCACCAACCATATTTGAAAAGCTCCTGGCAATGTGCTGTTATTTCAACACAACCAAATATTTCCTGCGATGGTACGACCATACGTGATGCCGTACTAACCACCAGGACAGGGCGCCAAGGGAAGGAACCTGCCGCCTCTGGGAGAGGGCAACTTCTCTCTCAGCACGCTGGAAATCAGCGCAGAGGAGGGCATTAACCAACACCATCGCAGCGAACGCCGCCAAGGCACGATGATTGATACTGCTGTAGGAAGCACTCTAATGAGCACATCTACCACAGTCTCCACAAAAAAGCCTCAGTAAGAAAAGGAAAGCGGGAACTCAAGGCTCACGATGGCCGAGCCTCTCACTACCGTGCCACTCTGCTTTGATTTTACTCTGTGTTTAACTCGAGGTCTGCCTACTTCACCAGCCACGACCCACCTCGCCCTGCTACGATCACAGTTTTAGTAATAATAGCTAGCCACCATGATTAACAGCTGGCCATACTCCAGAATGACTGAGTTTTGATAGGCCAAGTTTCTTCTAACAACCCAGCTGCCAGAGGAACCCACACGCTCTCATCTCCTAGGCTCTGTTACACACATCACATGCTTTTTCACCTTACATGCTTGTCTGGTTTCATTTTAAAAGAAACAGGATCAGGTTTTCAGAACAAATCCTGAGGGCTTGCACTTAAAGCTGACTTCCTTCTCCCCAGAGAAGACATTCAAGATTCCCAAGGGACTYCAAAATAAGCTCTTGCAAAAAATAGGAAGAAAAGCAACAGAAAAAAAGTGATCATCGATCATAGCTTTCAAAAATAATGTCCGAAAATTAACTATTTGAAATTCCTCTTTCACTCCTAAATTTTTTTTTACTCCTTAGGTATCTTAACAGATTACAGTAATTTTCTTTGCTAGTGTTGGTACTGCGGGTTTTGCTCACCAGACCTGTCACACACCAGTAGCACTACACCTGGCACATCCACTAYATACATTCCCTACTACAGAGTGCAACGTTACAAATCGTTGCCCTCTCTGAGTGGCCTCCTTCCCTCACATCCCCAACCTTCCTAGTGCCATTTTTCCACCCAGTATTTCCTTCTAATAAGAAAGCAGAAAGCGTAAGTCATAGGCCTTTGCCTGCTCTCAGATGCTCATAACAAGGGATCTGGAGCTCTCCTATTAATGAGTCATATTTAAACGCAGGGATTTGGAGGTTTTCTAACAACACCCTCTTTGTATGTATTGTTCTGCATCTGGGATAGCGGACAGYGCATCCCACACGGTTCCGGGATTACAGAGTTGAAAAGAAAAGGAAAGAAAAAAAAGTTAGTCAGCTCAATTCTATAGCACTATTGGAAAAAAATAGGAATATACAGGAACAAACCACAAATCTGCAGTCTATGCAAGCTCTTTGTACTCTTGTATGAGCCTGAAAACCTGCCAAGTTCCAAAACCTTGTATCCAAAACATAAGTAGTTATCAGGAAAACAGTTTCAGATCTTAATTAATCCACTGAGGCCCCAGCCCATGTCATGGTAATCAGTCAGCTGGTGATGACAGAGAGAAATAGGACTTGAGAGGCTCTCAGAAAACAGTTAAAAATAGCACTGGATCTCTTTTTTCTGTTCCCCTGCACATAAGGGTCTTGATCTCAAATTTTCTTAAAACTTATTTATAGGTTTTACTTCATGTAACTGAATTTGTTCTTCATTTGAAACCTAAATAGAGGCAACTTCTTCTCCTAAAACTATCAAGCATTTCATAGATTATGTTGCATAATACTTGTACACCTGAGAAGTTACCGCCTACATATTTCTGTAATGTGGTTTTCCATCCAGATCAACTAATACGACAATATCAGCAGCCAGTGAAAGTAATTACCATCAGATTTTCTACCTCAGAACAGATACGTCTAGGGAAATCAACAGAATAAAAAAAGTGATCTGTAGTAATAAATAACTTGATGGGAAGATTATCTTGGAAGAGGTTTATTTTTACATTAGATGGGATATTTGAAATTGTTGGGTTTGAACACTTTATGATTTTCAATGTCTAGTAAATTAGCTAAGCTAAAAAAAAAAACCCAGAAAAGCAAGAGAAGTGCAGCGATTTGCCTTAAACACAGCCGTATCATTGTAATTCAGAAACTGTGACAAATGCTGTTTTAAAGTGTTCTCAAATTCTCATTTTACCAGTGATTTAAGAATCTTAATGTTTTATGAAAAAAGATCAAAATGGAAATTTTACCACAAAAAAAAAAAAAAAAAAAAAGAAAAAATGAATCAAACTGTGCAAAAAAAAGGGAGGCCAGTGATACAAAGGCCAAGGAAGCAGAAAAGGATTTTGTAGAATATTATGATTTTAACAGACTTTGATTGATATCTACCAAAACACTCAGAAAACTAATTTTGGCTTGCCTGCCTGTGTAAGCAGAGGCAGAGTCTTGTTCCTCCAGGGAACTACCCAAGTAAAACCACATATATTGTGAGCAGCAAAGTCTACTATTGTCTCCTAAAACAGCAAAGACCAAAGCACAGTTTTAAATATTCTCAGATGTCAAACACCCATTAGAAAAATGTTAAAAAAAAAAAAAGAAAAAAAGAAAGAAAAAAGGAGAAAGAGACTCAAGCAACAAAAAAAAAAGATTTTTTAAGTAACACTTCTGCTGCAGTACTGAACTACTGCTCACTCAGTAACTCAGGCCTGGAACGAGCCTGCGTAATCACAGGAGTTACACTGTACTGAGCAGAGTTAGGTCTGACTGATTAAAAACTGATCAGATTCTGATAAATTCAAACCCGTAATTTTCTTCAGTATTTTAAAGGTTCAATGGTAACAAAAGCAGTCGTGTTTTGTGTTCAATAGCATTTCCAACGCTCATAGCAGCAGTTGCCATTGCAGGGTGGAGGGGAGCAGGGAGGAGGTAAGGATGGGTTTGTCTCACTTAATTAYAATGATCTAAAGATTGAAACAAGACCAAGCTTGTAGGAAAAATTAACATTTTTTTTACAGTTAACTGGAGCATTTAGAGGGGAAAAGAATACATTCTTGAGGCAGAAAARCCTTTCTGTAGATCTATCCAATACACAAGTTGATCAAAACAGGGCTTTGTCTAGAGTGCTTCGTTTCAGCTGTTTCACCCACTAACATATTGTAACCAAGCCAAAGAAGTAAAAGTTTCTTGAAACTACTCTTATAATTCTGCATCTGTGAGTCCTGCAATTCAGACACACATCCATGTGAATGATTATTTTAGCAAAACACTTCTTCTGGAAGTGACACCATAAAAGATTAAGTTGAAGTACATGCATTTTTTTTCTTTTCAATAAAAATACAATTGAGACGATTAAATAATTAAACCAACAAGAATATACATTCAGGACTTTTTCAAGCATCAGCTTGAGTTCGGTAATTGAGCATATTTTTCGTTAGCCACTAGAGGTCACACAGTAACCATGGCAGCTATCCAAAAGATGAGAGGCCTCAAGAACCTTAGGGTCTGGGAAAACTAAACTAAAGGGGTACTCAGTGATTTGCACCTACAAATGAAATTATTAAATTAATTTGAGCAGTCTTTCCTTTTTCCCAAAAGATCCAATGAACACGAATGCTCAGAGATGTCATTTGGTATTTTACATCTCCGTAAAATTTAGATTTATGATTTTTACTTCTCAACTTACATCTGATAACAGAGGGGGAAAAAAATAGTCAGAGCTTGGTGCCCTGTTGAGGGCATTCCTGACTTCTTCAAATATTTCCCCATTTAAAACTTCTGGAACTTCGATTCAAACAAAGGGGCTTCAGCTATGACTATAATTAACACTGAAGAAGCACACTAAAGCTGGAATATCCTAGTATTCTACTAGTTAATATTTTGCTATTTAAATAGACATTTTAAGCTTTCAAAAACAACTGAAATAGTAATAAAAACAAATATGAACCTACACACATCAAATTCATTGTGTTTTTAAGCTAATACCAAAGTTTATGCTGGACACAATAACTTAAATTATCTTAAATCTGAACGGATATACTGCCCTCAAAATTTAGGAGCAGATGTGGTGGTCAGGGCCTGAAAACTACTTGCTCRTGAGAAATTCACTTATACTGCTAATGAAAATCTAGTCTATTTTAAAGCATTTGTGGAAACACTATTTGCAGAGTATTAAAATACTTTATGTTCTACACAGCTAATTCAAAATTCCCTGAAAAGTTCCTTTAAACCCTTCAAAAAGGCACCTTGTGCACACAAATGCAGAGCGAGAGATGGCTGATAGCGATCCTGTGCTCCTTTCATATTAGATTAAATTGGAGATCAGTATACAAAGACATTTCATGAACTGACTCACTTGTTTTTATTCCATTTACTACAGCGCATACTACATCTTCTCTTTGGAGAAATTTCATTTAATTACATCCCAACTACAAAAGATAAAGACCTGTGTAAGAAAGTCTTTTACTATGGCAGTGCAGCACTGCCAAGGCATTAAGCTGCCCTCTAACCCTAAGAACTGGTCCCACCAGAACAGGTGCTGCTGCTGACTTGCATTACCTGTTCTGGAATAAGTAAAATATTTCACTCCCTAAAGCTCTCAGTCTGGTACATTTCAACATTARAAAATAACAATAATGAAGACCAGTGAAACAGTTGTAATCTGAATAATAATTTCAAAAGTTTCAGTACCCATCATGGTTTTCGGCACAACAAACAACACACTACCAAAAGCTCACAGGGCGTGTATTACASTATAGGAGCAACTCCTTGAGACAAAACAGAAATCATAAAACACATCTTGAAAGCAGAGAAGATGCAGACTTTTCTTGCAATAAAATTAACACCACAAGTTTAGCTAGCTCTTAAGAAATATTATAGCAAAAAAATCCAGCTTTACCTGTACACAAGCTTGTATGTATACACATACGTACTCACATACAGACTGCTGATCAGCAGAGATTGTTTTCCGCTTCGTATTAACATAGCAAGTTTTACAATCTTTTTAAGAATTTAGGAAGTAAGGATATTTTTTTGAGAAATACCCAAATACAAACCTGCTTTTTCTGTGTCTGCCTTTTTTGAGCACCCAGCGTAGCTGACTTAAAGCTAAGAGACTTGGACTGTCTCCTAACTTTCACTGAATCTCTCCGGCGATCATATGAAAAAGACGATGACTTCTTTGTAATTTTCCTCTTAGGTGTGTCTGCCATTTCATCCACCAAAGTATGGTTACCTTCAAACAAACAGTGTCCCAAGAAAATAAAAACTCAATACCATCAAGCTTCCAGCAAGCTTACAGAGAACAGTCTTCAATCCTATAGGAAGAGGAGCAACCCACGAGGAACGGAGCCCATCTAAGAACAGTTTCAGTTCTTCCAAGAGGTTGTGCAAATGAAAAAAGTCGATGGTCCTGCAATGCTGTATGTCACCAAAGAGCAGGCAGAACTCCTTCTTGCTGTATAAACTCAAACAGGCTTCAGCAGTGATGCTAATCTGAAAAATGTAGTGACTATCCTGCTGAGCACGCTAAAGGTGAACGGAAGGTAGTTCCCTGCACACCAACAGGGTGTGGAAGTACACCAACAGGGTGTGGGGATGAAGCAGAAGACTTTGGGTTCAAAGCATCTTCTTAACTCCTTCCTTTCTGGGCTACTGCTAGGAAGGTAGCTGAAAAGTCAGACTGGTGAAAGCTCCCCAAAAAAGACAGCATTATTTTCTTCTCTTTGGATCCAAGGCACTTGCTGAAGGAACCTTTAGCATAAGGTAGCTGCCCCATTCATTAGGGGCCCTGTTTTAACCTAATTCAAATATTCCCTTTTCTCTCTTTGTCAGAAAGACTATTCACACTACAAACTTATGAGGTACTTTATCTACCAAGCCAACTGGGAAATAAAGTCCAAGCCTATGTATGAATCTTACCATCCTTCCTGGGAAATAACTATGAAGTTACAGCACTCTCTTAAGACCTGTTGGTATCAAGGGATAAGAAGGCAATGCTAATGAATTCTCATCCTAGTGACAGTGTGGGAATCTTATCAGACAGCTGAGATTGCAACTTTTGTACCAGGACTGTGTTTAGGTAGGAATGCTTCCCTTGCATAACGTATTAGTCAAGGAACACTACAAGGGTGTAGAGCCCCAAGACTTGCTGCTATTGATTTCCATTAAGCAAAACATATCCAAAGCGCAAAGCTGTGCATATGGGAATGCGCCTGCAAACCTAACGCTGTCAGATTTAAATCTGGGTTAAAAGACAAGGAGGAAAACTATCTTTCGACAAACTTATGCCATCGTCCAGGGTCTTTTCCAGAAACTTTTCCTTAATTTATTCATGACGCTACTTCGCATACAAACCGACTGTGAATAATTTATACTTGCAGGATTATCCATTACTATAATTAAGCTTTAATATGGGTCAGTCCTCTAGTGTATGAGTCTCACCACCTCTGTTAGGAAATATCTGTGAATATCTGGAACAGCATTTCTTTTAAGACCTGCCGATAAAGGGGTAACAGGGTAGTGTTAATGAATTCCCATAACCAACCTTTTCTGCAATTTCTTCCTTTGTTGTAGGATGAATAATATACCTCTAGGACAAAGTGATATTGCTCAAATTAATGAAAAGCTATCAGAATATCATGCATTTATTAGCCATAATAGCCTAATTCTAGATTCACTGTAGATTTCTCTGCAGACTTACACTGTGAAGAATTAGAAAGCACTGCTTCATATTATCTACAGCTACATCTAAGTAGTGAATCTGTAATTATTACAGGGCATAGAAAAAATCCATTATTAAATATTTTTAGTACAAAGTATCTCTTAACTGTGATGGCAGTCATACTGCCACATAATACTGTGGCAGTCATCATTCATAGCCACATATTGACCTTCAGTGTTACTAACATTAGACACTGTGAGACCATCATCATTTCAACACTCTCTGTGGTTTTCACCAAAGTTTAGATTAAAGAGAGTCTTTCTCACAAATTGAGACCCTACTTAAATTACCAGTTCCCATGATTTACAAGCATCATCTTTTTGAAGAGTAAAAGTAAGCAGACAATTCAGCATTACACATGCTTGTAAACCATGACGTCTCAAGAAAAAAAAAAAGTCCTCTAAAACTTCTTGAAGCATCTGCAGCATTTGATAAAAATCACAAGTATTCTGATATATCATAAAAATTAAGGTCAAGGAAAGTGTGAAAGCCTTTTGCAGATAGCTACTCTTATGACATACTCTAATCATGCCTATTTGCACAAAAATAAATATTAGCAATTAAGAYTGACAAAGGCAGAAATAAACTTCAAAAATCCATTAAAATGCATCTGACCTTTTATCAAATAGCAGGTACAATCTTGATCATTTCACTTCAATAAAAAACACATTAGACCTAAAACAGGTGCAAAAAACGTAACACGAATGAGCAGAGATAATGAAAGGATTTCCGAATGAGAGAAAGTAAATTACGAAGGAAACAGAAAAGGACAGAGATCCTTAAAACCTTTACAGATACAGAAGATGATCTGGGTTACATTTATTCACAGTTCCCCTAATACAAGAATCTGCAGCACTCAAAAAATCAAATCTGAAAACAAAAAGTAGTATTTGCTTAGCTAATGAAAACCTCAGTTTCATTTGATGCCCCCAGATCTCGCACTGAAAAAGACAAAGAACGATTCCTCAATGTCACCTCTGATTTTACAGTCATCTACAGTTTGCRTCTTCCATCCTCTCTGCAAGGCTGACAGTCCTGGTCCATTTAGAGACTGCAGGTAGAGAAGCCTTTAATCTATACCTGGAATCAATGCTGGCATTTGCTCTGTGCTTTTGCTATTTCTACAAAATCTTTTTTGGTTGCTTGGTTTGTGGCTGGAGGAAGCTGAGGGCTCACCACCAGCACGTACAGCAGCAAGTGCCCATCACAYGCTCCCTTCTTCACCACAGGGACCACTGTGGCAGCTCCACGGCCGCCGGCAGCCTTGCATAACTGAAAGGGAAGGTCTCAGCCCACTCATGTTCCCACCCACCCTCTTCTTACTTCTTCCCTCACACCTCAACCACTTCCAGCAGTGAAGCCCTCTGACTTTCCTCCTCAGCTTGCCAGATCCTTTGGTGAACTGACGATGTTCATGAAATAGCAGAAAAATATTCAGGTATTTTTGCAACGAGGAGTCTTCTGAAGTTTTAGTGACTAAATCTGTTAAAACACGGGTTCCAAAAAGTGCCGGAGCCTGCACAAGGTAAGTGGCAGGACGGGGATGACAATGTGGGGGATAGGTAGACACAAGGGCAAGCTGCTGGAAGCCTTCTTAGATCTTATTATGTCTCACTGTACTTTGCAGTGTAAGCTGATGTTTCCAGAGGTCTATTACAAAATTAAAAACATTTTCCCAAATGTAATAGCTAGCTCAGAACTCATTATTTTGTGCATTCAGTTAAAGGAGTCTCTCTCTGAAAGCACATCACATTTGCCAAAATGACACTTCATCCACCATGTTATTGCCTACTCCCTCTGTATCACAGGATGCTTCTGCAACCCTTCATAACCACCATTTACCATCAACATTTGGTCTCACACACAATAATGGAATTTGTCACTCCAGTATTCAAATCCCCCTTCCCTTTTTTCAGAACAATTGCAAATATATTGAACAATACATGCTCTATTTCCCATCTTCCAATCAGTTACGTACCCATAAGACCCTTCCTCGTATCCCATGGCAAGTTTGTGGGGTTTTTGACTGTACTAACCCAGTCACTGTTGCTCAGGTCTGTCTTTCTGCTGAGAATACGGGAAGGTTTGTGAGGCATGACTTTCTTCGCAACACTGTCATGGTCTTCCCCAGTATATCATATTCATGCATGGGCCTGCTATTCCTCAGAGAACAGTTTTTACTAAATTATTCAATTTTCAGAAGTCAGATTTAACTGCAACTCTTCAGATCTCCACAGAAACTAATTTACAAATTTACAAATGTCACTCCTCTCCTACCTGGGAATTCTTAGTGCATTGTTACAACTACTTCAGTAATACAGGAAAGGAATTGGGATATTGCAGTTTATCCCAAAAATAAACAACAAATCATGAACRGAAATGCTGTCTTCACAGAGCTAGAAAAAGTAAATGATGATGGGATTAATAATTTGGAGACCAGTGCTGAAAGAGATGAAAACCTAAGAGTTACAAATGGGAGACAACATTTAGTTAACATCTAATATCTCTTACTGATTGGAAAATGCACGTTTCAGTATTAATATATTATGCCCAGTATTTCCTCACTTCCAKGGGTTTTAGTCTCATCCATAAACATTGTGAAGTTAAAACTTAGTTTATTARAAATACTGCAAGCATTTTAATTCCATTCTTTGACAGAAGACGGTATTTATATTTGGAGTATGTTATTTCCAAAGATGTCTTCATTAAATAGCAGTTGGGAATAAAGACTACATAAAAACTTTGATTTTCTACTTCAAATCCGTCAGCAAGATGGACCTAAAAATCATGTGGCCATCCCAGTAATAATGAGTCAATAGTGTTAATGCAAGAAAACCTGGTTAAAACAGAGACATTCTGGTTTTACCAATTCCTTAGAACTTCGGTTAATATCAAATTGTCAATCTCTAAAAATGCAATTAAAATAAAAAACTGCAGAATACTAGATGACATCAAGAGCTCATTGTTAAACTAAAATTTTTTTAATTTTTTAACAGAAAATAATCATGGTATTGTTATACAAAGGGTTTCTTTCCCAGGATCAATATTTTCCCAAGCTCAGTGGCTCAAGTAGTTATTTTAAGCTGTTACAAGAAAAGAATGCCTTATGCTCAAGATGTGTTTTGCCAAGTCACTTATGAGTAACAACAAATTGTTCCAAGGTCATCCTGTTTTCCTGGGATACAGGGAAGGCAGTCACAGAACAAGAAGAGAGAAGCTGCACGCTGTGGCAGAGATAATCATGGCAGTTGCTGAAATTTAATTTGATGGAGAAGTTTTGAGGAAAAAAGACAAAGGGCATACCAATCATGGTATTGTAAACATTAAGAAACATATTTTTAAGTAATTTTTTGGCATTTTTAGGTTTTGCTGTCAGATTTGTACTAGACCTAGACATTCTTTCATACACTCCAGGGTTTTAATCTGTTAATGGCAGAAACGAACTTTAGAAGTACCACAAAAAGTTGTTGTTCTTCTCTGTTCATGGTTTTAGGGTTAAATTATTAAGTTGCAGAATCAAAGAGAATTCAAATAGAAATTCAGCTGTAATTTTACTTAAATGAGGCAGACACACACACAAATTTAGAACAAACACTACTTTGAGAGTATTCTGATTATGTGTTATCTTTAGATTTCCATCAGCACAAGTTTATCTGTGCAACTTTCATCAAATTCAAAAGCTCTTTAACATTTTGGAGAGAATGAACAGACACAGGGTTACCAGAATCTCATTTTTTCTACCAGCATCATGTTGTCACTGGTCTACCCAGAATTTACCATAGAACTGGGGTCTTGCATAACTGTCCCTAAAAATATGAGTAAGAACAAAAATCAATAGCAGTGAGATACTGTAATCATGGTTCTCCAGTCCCTAGTTAGCCTTTAGCTTCAACATCATAATGCATTTGCTCAAAATAGACTTATTTTTGTGTTGGTTTCAAGTTAACATTTGTTGCAAACAAAATACAGTCATGCTTTCCAAACCCACATTTTGTGTATTACATGCCTCTCTAACTCAACAGTGCTTTCCAAGAGGAAGTAAACAAAACAACAGTATTATTTAGAATTGACCATATGTTTAACACAAAAAACAGAAGTTCATTTCCTTTCCACTACACTGGGAAAAGCTCCTAATATGCCTTCGTATTATGTGRAGAAGCTGCTCAAAGACTTTTTCCCCATCAAGCTAGAAGCAAGTGGGCATCAAAATCATAATAATATTAATAGAATCTCTGTAGGTCTCTAAAAGTGGATGCAAATGAAGTRCAATTGATCTCACGGAATTTCAGCAGCAATTTCATTACTTAACATAGTTAACTCTTGATSATGAATGTTTACAAACTCCATTTCTGCACAGATCTATGAAATTAATCTCCATCYTATTCTCACCAACAGTATTCAACTCAAACCAGCAACTTCTTGTGCACCTTTCTAGAAGGTTCAAAGTATGCCTAACCAGCAGTAAGCACCAACATCCCTTTGATCTTACAGTGACCTGGGCCGGATACTAACACCACGCACACAAACAYTGCGGTAAGCATGAAACTTCACTCCAGACAATACCAAACCATATTCCTCTGGCTTTTATCTCTGCACTCAGTGGGTGTAAGTATGAGTTATGCACAGTGAAGAGCTGACTGAATATTTGAAAACCTAAGTCAAGCAAGGAAACCCCATTCCTTAGTTTAGAGRACAAAACCCAGGATGTAACTCTAAGCATACACCAAAATACAGTGGTTATTTTTGAGAACTAGAGTGTTGAACATTTGTCTTTTCCAACCTTAATGATTCTGTGATTAGGACAGTGATGAAGCAAACGATAAGATGCCAATGCTTTTACATTTACAGGTTGCTAATCCCAAGCTACTAAAAACCTGATACATTTGGGCAAATGAATTTATGAATAATTGCCATTAGGTTCATACCCTACATTGTTTCAAACTAGCTCTGTTTGCCCAACTGCTCACCAAAACCAGTGGCTGTTAATGGCAGATCCTTGTTGTTCTCTTGGGAAGGAAAGCCTCTAATTTTTCAGAAACGTAGCTACATCAAACATAGACATTTTGACCTCCAAAGCTTTTCACTGAGCAATAGCCTCAGCATTACTATGCAGGAAAAAAATGACATAAAATTGCACACGAAATATTTTTTTTTTTAATTGTGCAAAATACAAGTGACTATTTCAATGAGAATTCAACTGGGAGCAAGTTATATTCATACATGTACTTTTAAAATGGGAGATTACACAACAATTTCCTAAATATTTTTTTCCATGGATAAACAAGGGCGTATGAGAACCCTGAATAAGTACTTCTATATTACACCCAAAGTATGAGGATCACTGAAGTGTCTATGTGCTTCAGCCTGTCAGGAGAAACCATCGTTAAGGATGGTTGGGGGTTCTTTTTTGTTCAGTTGATTGGGGTTTTTTTGCTGTTGAGAATGTCTGCCTACTAAGAACTGAACTGAGGTCATCGAGTATGTTATCATCAGGCTGGAAACTTGTCAAGTTGACATATGTTTTCTGAAAGCTTTCAAATGAAGGGCTACTCTTACAAGAAACAGAAATCTAAACAAATCAGTTTGTTAACCTATCTTTAAAATATTGTTCTAATCACTAAATGTACAAGAAACCTGTATTTTTAAAATAACAAGAATAGGTTACACAGTTGACTAAAAGCAAGTTGAAAGGAGTTATTTCTCCTCTATTTCTGGAAAAGGGATATTGGATATTCATCTGCCCCAGCTCTTCAAGGAGTTTCTTCAAACAGTACCAAACATGCTCATACTTAGGACTCGAATGGATACCACTAGTTAAAAACAGATTCTTGTTTCTTGTAGCCAAATATTTTTCAAAAACAACAAAGACAAGACAATCCATTTGTATTCATGTATACAGAGAGAGAGAGAGACAGATAAATATAAAAAAGATCTATATATTTCTATTGAAAATTATCTATCCGTAATAAAGCCTGGACAAAATTTGCACTTCAATCAATCAATCACAAAAAAGTTTTCGAAGAAAAAAATTACCCAGATGAGCATTTATTAATTTTTGTTTTAATACTGTTACTACCATTAACTGCATTAACCAAGCTTTCATCAGCAACTTCATGTGTAGTGATATTGTGTAATATGAATGTCGAAGTTGCATGCCAGCTAAGTTAGAATGCATTATGCACTTTCTTAATGAACTATGTTAAAGGCCTTAAGAAAAGCTGTTTCAGAACAGCTTAGCAAAATCAATTTTTCCATGTAGTTTGTTTCATGTTTTTCTCCTTTTTATTTTTAAGGGGGAACAACATTGAACATCACAAATTATTCCAGAGAGCAACTGGTTAACCCTTACTCATCCATTCTGTTTTAGTAAGTGACAAGAGAATAGCAAAATATAGGGACTGAAAAAGCTAAATAAAGTCACCCTACCATGCTACATTTTAATGTGAAGGACACCATCACAAAGATACTTCTCTTATTCCATTCAGGACAGCTGCTGTCTCTAAGGGTCTTTGTATTTGTTATAGGATAGAACATTTTCTCCATGGAGACAGTGGAATAGGAGTAAATATATTCTTCACATTACTTAGAGTTTTATTTTACTAACATAGTTGACTATACAGAGCAATAAATTCATCAAGAGGACAAGCTGGTCCTTAGCTGCTTCGCATTCTGTATTGTGCTTATATGACACTGTACAAATAATTATGGCATAAAAGCAACATAAAAAAGACAAAAATTACATTTATCACTGTGGGAACAATCCTTACATCTAAAGGACCATGATAAGAGCAAACTGATTTTCAAAAGTACAGATGATAGGTAGGGAATAGCACAATAAACTTGTCTTCAAGAGTGTAAAGAAATTCCCTGTGAAAATGAACACAAAGATATTAAGTGATCAGTTTTGCACTATCCTAGATATTTTTATCCCAATTAAAACAAAAAAATATAGGCTAATGTTTAATTTTGAACCTAACTAATCTTTCAGACCTCAGTAATAATTTAATTAAAAGTTTAGACATCATCTGTTTAAATGCTTTTTAACAAGATACTCTGAAGTGTATATATATAAAATATCACTAACTGAAGATATATTCAGAACCTTGCATTAATGAGACCTGTATCAGGTTCTGCCAACACAGAACTAGCTGATAAACTTCTATGGAGGAAGCATCAAATGCAAAGCTAAGAATCCAAAACTAAAGGGAACCAGGAAGGTCAGCTGTAAAATACGACAGGAAACTGAAAAACAATGACTAATGACTGAAATGCTTGAAAAGAATCAAATGTGAAGGTCCAGTGAGAATGATTAATTCAAGGATATAAAGCAGTATAGCACAGTACATGTTTATATTGCACCTTCCTAATCAATGCTACAAGGTCCTTCAAAAAAAGGAAATTTAACTGATAAGTGCTATCAGTAGAGATGTGCCAGATTCACAGAATCAGAGGATACGAGCTTGGCAAACGCAGAAATAAATACTACTAATTACTAGGTATCTTGTTCATCTTTACACAAAAACAATATTGTAATAATGACTTTGCCTGTTTCAGTTGCAGTCAGAGTTTTTCATCTATTAGTCACGCACATAAAAACACCCACAGAGTTTCACTGTGAAGAATTACCCACTTGAAGGCAGCAAGGCAAGGTAACAGCCAAAGAATGAGGTCTTGAAGTCACCAGAATTCAAACTTCTTCTGAAGGGAGGAGCATGTGAGGAGCTAAAAAGTGCATGATACAAATAAGTTTAAATACATATATATACACAGACACGCGCGTGTATATATCACATGCGTGTGTGTGTGTGTATATATATATATATATATATATAGTGACAACTTTCACCAGCCTCCTTGAGGCCCGTAAGCAAAAGCTAAACTCATCATGCAGCTGAGCACTTCAATATGAGATAACTAACTAGAGGTTTTAATTAGCTTTTCGTGAAATCTTAGCTGGGCACTATTTTTATGGAAGAAATTCCTGAAAACTCAGCACTGTTACTCTATACAGCTTGAGTAATCCCAACATTTCAGACGGCGAGGAGTCTCCATGTCCCAAGACTCCTCACATAATTTTTCTTTATAAAGTCCCAGCTGAAATAACCATGTCAATTAAATTTTGTCACAAGAAATAACTGCAGGCAAAGTATTTATTTCTGAAAAATTAGCCTAAGAGTCATCATTTGGCCAGTTTTCCAGGAGCCTCCAGAGTGCCTGTTGCTTCCAACAGAGGCAATTAAGGATCCTGTCTGTGAAGGGAGCAGGGTCCTGAAACACATTTCCAGACTGAAGTCTGTACCAGGCTTAGACATTCTCAAGAACTTCAGCAAACACATGCGGCTTGCAGAGAAAAGTGGTGTATTTACATACAACTTTACAGTTTGCCAGTTTCTTATCTTGCCCTTTTTGAACATGTAATTCAAAGACACGAGTATCTATAACCTCAAACAAACAGTCAATAACCAAAAACCTCTTAGCTGACTGCGATCTAAATATCTACTTTAAAAGAAAAAAAAAAAATAGTAAAAGCACCCAAGACCCAACAGTGTATAATTATTTTCTCAAGTTCTGTGTAACCAGTAATTCATCCCAAGAAGATTTTTGAAAAACAACCCACCAACCCKCCACAGTTTAAAAACAGCATGTATTTTTCACATATTCAACTGGTAACATGAAGCTAAAATCTTAACTTATAGATTCCATTTTTTTGCATTATTGTTCCACTGTATGAGGCTTTTTTTATTCTTGCAGCCTCCTTTTCTTACTTGAACTTTTAAAGAACCAAAAAGGATGGAAATCATTATTTTAATACAAGATTTCCTGTACTTTTTGAAAAACATAACAGTAACAGACTTCACACATCTGTCAAACAAACTATATCAAAAAACCTAAAATCTCTGTATTGACTCCCACTTTTGGACACGTGCAGGAAACACAGAATGCTGGTATGCCGACGTGCAGTGCACGCTGAGCTGCTTTCATAGCTATTGGTACTTACACGGTCTTTGTCATCGGCTACATCACAAAGAATGTCATCGAGATCTAAGATCCCACCGTCCCCGTGCTCCAGTCGATGTACTTGTATCCAGTAGTTTGGATCCTGCATAAAAGGAGAAGAAAATAATATCAGATATTGCATATCAACGGAAAAAGGTTATTCCGCCATATAGCTAACATTGCAGTCCTRCAAATGCTCGACATTAAAACATCCATTTAGGTCATATTCCTGTAAATAAATGTAAATTGAGATGTAAAACCAAAGTTCTTTTTTTACATCGCCCTAGATCAGATACATAACTCTTCCCACTTTTATCAGCTCCACATGAGTCACAGTCCCATCACTGACAGGCAGGGGAACAGCATGCCCAGTGTTACTGAATATATGCACTATATAAAAGGAAAATACATCATCCTCAAAATAAACTATCTCAAGAGAGTGGTCAACAGGCACAAAACATTACAGGACAGCTGCAAAGTGTGGGTTTTTTTACAGAACAGCTATAAAAGGGTACAAACCAGTATTTAAATTATATCAGAGGGCTTTCTACTTGTGCTTTGGTAGAGTTGGTAGATGGGCTATCTAAATCTTACATAAAGCACACTTCCCACATTTTAATTAAAAAAAAGATACATACACACACATATACGTACACACACATGTGTGTGTGGTTTTGTGTGTATAAATGTGTCTACTAGTAACTGGGAAGACTGGCTTTATAGTCTTCGTTATTACTTTTGATACAAAAGGAAACCATAAATGATAGAATAAGGTCGTATCCACAAAGTGTCTTCTACATATCGCTACATGACCCAAGTGCTGTTTAGTACTCAACGTGCTATTCTTAAAAAGTTTGTTTTCTAACAGGGGAAAGTGTACTATAAACACACAACCTGAACAAGATACATAATCTTTTCTTGCTTCTCAGATATTCCCCCATACCAGTGCCAATGCCCGGGGCTGTTGTTAAGTGTCTAGCAGTAAGAGAGCTTCCTTGCTTTTCACTGAGCAGGCACCACTGCAGAAAGTGACTAATTTGAGGACCTTCAAAATTGCAACACCTTGCAAAGTGCCTGACTTCCTAAAAATAGCAATTGGCATCCAAGCCTTTTCAGGTATCAGTATCTAGAAATAAAAAAAATAAAAAATAAAATAAAAAAAAACACCAAACACAAAACCAAGCCAAATAAACTYAAAAAAACCCTCCACCCTTAAAGAACTTGAAAATAATTTGATTTCTTAAAGGATGGAACAGGACAAGAAATGGGACCACCAGAATTCCTCTAAATCCGTATGTGTTTTTAAATCTTGACAGGACGTGCTGCATGAAATCTTGGACAGCATGCTGCATGAAAGAACATCAAGGGATGTTTGTTTTGTTTTTAATATCCTAGAACTCTTTTTATTTGCATGCGATATATATGCATAGGTCAAAGATTTTGGAGAAATTTGATAACCATGAGACTTACTTCATTGTTTGTATAAGTGCATCCACTTTAAATACTGCTGTAAATCATCATCATCAGATGATCAGATTTCAGAATTACATTTTACAGTCATTAGAGGCTAGTCATTTCAGAAATTAAATTACAGATTTTTTCTCTAATTTCTCTAAGTATTAGATATCATTACCTTACATTTCTTCTAAGCAAGTATTTATTACACAATTAACTGATTTTCTTAGTATATGGCTTTTCCCCAAACTGCACGTACTGTTGCAGCACATTATAGGAGATAATTCAGCATCCATTGTTTTTAAGTAAAAATTCAGGAGTAATTAAAAATACTACTACATTATTCACATTGTCATGCATACAGAGGTGCACACATAGCTACACAGTACAGAAATTTACTCTGTAAAAAGGTACYTAATGCAAATACTAGGATAAACTTTTTGTTAAGTTTGAATACTCCACTAACACTTATAGACAGGGCTGGAAAAAGTCTTCTGTGTAAATCAGAAATCCTTCAAAGTTCCTTAACAAACAAGTTCTAAAGGGAAGTCTGCTGAAGAGGTGCCTTTGTAAACTCTGCTCTCAAACTAAAAGGAAAGAGGATCCTTCCTCATCCTCCAGCCCATTACAAAAATCTCCTCTGCCCCTCATATCTACACCAGAGACTGAAACACAGTTGGGAAAACCCAGGCTTTGAAGACACAACCAAACTGACGAGCTAGGAAGTTTCTTGCACTCCTAAAGGACCTGATTCAGGTTTCCTCTGATAATTACTCATCTCAAAACCAAGTCAGAACTGAACCATAAGCCAGGCTTCACTGCAAAATCAGAAATGGAAAAACTAGTTCAGGCTTTAAGARAGTCTGATCCCTCATATGTCACACACTTCACCATTTTTGTTTGCATCACTTAATCTTCTTACTGAAGAATGGAAACATTAAAAACAGATAACTGCAATACTGGCTCAGTGACTTGACTACATCCACCAAAACAAACAGCCAAACTGAAACTACAACTTCAATATTCCTGTATCCTTATTGTTTTTTCTTCCTACCACAAGTATTTCCCACCTCCAAGGCAAATGTAAGAAAACACGCACGATTACAGAATCAATAGTAGAAACACCCACTTCTAAAGCACCACTGTGCTATTTCAGTATGTACAATCTACATTAAAAATAGCTTTGATATATAAGCTGCATCACTTTTGCTAATTAGTTCCTTTAAAAGTTTCTCAATATTGCATAAGAAGTTTTAGATAGACTTCGTTTTTCCTGCATCACCTATTTGTTGTGCCATAGCCTGAACTGCTCTGGTTGCTTTTCCTGTCAGACAAGGTCCTGGTACAAAACAGTATGTTAGCAAGACCAGACAAGAAATATATAAAACTAGTTTGGCAAGAATTTACTCTGGCAGGATTTGGTAAGTAAATATGAAATAACAGTGAAACTTTTCATTAAAGCCCTCTCCAAACTTCACAGAGCAGTCCTTCTCTTGAGGCCCTTTTACTCTATTAAAGGTTTCACATAAATCAAAGATTTGGTGGGCGAGGCTTGGGAGGGAAAAGAGGTCTAGCTGGGAGGGGAGTACTCACATTTTATAGAGATTAGTTACACCATACTAAAAAAACAACAGCAGCAGCAGAAAAAAAAMCAAACCAAACAAACAAAAAAAAACCAGAACCAAACAAAAAATTGAAGCTAGTGATTTTACCGAGTTAAGAAAATCCACAGCTATTTATGGTTCCAAATGTTAACAACTAATTCTATGTACTAACTAACCAAATGACATGGAAACACTCAAACTGCATAAATGTTCACACTTAAATTCCTATTCTGTGGTCTGTCTACAATGAACACATGTTTAGAAGAGTCAGCTCGTATGCACTRTTTGCTAAATACAAAAGAAACTGGACGAAAGTTAACACTGATTTGAATTCAAGTACTACTACATCGACATTACAAGGGTATCTGTACTCACAGCTTGGTCAAGTTGTATTTCTCCATCRCAGCCAGTAAACAGATATTCATAATTCCCTACGCAATAGCAGTAATATAGCCTTCAAACATCTTCTGAAGCAGTCAAAAATACTGTTTTGGCTTAGACCAGTTACTGAGTCATAAAGTGGAAATCGGCAATTACCACAGTTTATCGGAGTTTACACAACTTCATCTGTGGGGTAAACTGGTCCAATCGTTCCTTCAGGACACCCAAAAGACCTTCAGGATCACCCTTTCCCAGTGGCAGCACAGGGTTCTCAAGTGAGATCTCACAAATTAGGAACTTGCTCCAGTACTAACCCACAGAGAGATGGCCTGCTCAGGGCACATGCAACAGGGTGCTTACACGAGTGAAAAGGAAAATGTCTTCTTGTTATAAAACCAGAAAAGTGCGAAGTATTTTGACTCTACAAAAATCAGTTTCTGTAAAGATGAAAAAAAATACTAAGCAAAATTTTTAAAATTACATGGAAGCTTTTCAAGACACCTGCTTCAGAGTTGTTCTGGTTTAAGAAAACATAGAATCATAGAATGGTTTGGGTTAGAAGGGACCTTAAAGATCATCTCGTTCCAAGCCMCCTGCCATGGGCAGGGACACCTTCCACTGGACTAGGTTGCTCAAAGCCCCATCCAACCTGGCCTTGAACTCTTCCAAGGAGGGGGCATCCACAGCTTCTCTGGGAAACCTGTTCCAGTGCCTCACCATCCTTATAATGAAGAATTTCTTCCTTATATCTAATCTAAATCTGCCCTCTTTCAGTTTAAAGCCATCACCCCTTGTCCTATCACTACATGTGCTTGTAAAAAGTCCCTCTCCAGCTTTCTTGTAGGCCGCCTTCAAGTACTGGAAGGCTGCTATAAGGTCTCCCCAGAGCCTTCTCTTCTCCAGGCTGAACAACCCCAACTCTCTCAGCCTGTCTTCATAGGAGAGGTCCTCTAGCCCTCTGATCATCTTCATGGCCCTCATCTCGACTCGCTCCAACAGGTCCTTGTCCTTCTTACGTTGAGGGCCCCAGAGCTGAATGCAGCACTCCAGGTAGGATCTCACGAGAGCGGAGTAGAGGGGGAGAATCACCTCCCTCAACCTGCTGGCCACGCTTCTTTTGATGCAGCCCAGGATACGGTTGGCTTTCTGGGCTGCAAGCGCACATTGCCGGGTCATGTTGAGCTTCTCATCAACCAACGCCCTCGAGTCCTTCTCCACAGGGCTGCTCTCAATCCATTCTCTGGCCAGCCTGTATTTGTGCTTGGGATTGCCCCGACCCATGTCCACGACCTTGCACTTGGCCTTGTTGAACTTCATGAGTTCCAGACATCCCAGAGTCGGACACTTTGCTGTTGTTTCAAAATTTGAATTTGTAGATTACAATTACATTTTCACATTTTGTCAACAAAACAAAGCTACATTTATATACTCTCACTGTTAGGATTGTGTAAAAGGGTACTGCACTCTCCAAATCTGCAATGCATTTAGAGATATAAAACCACGCTTTGATAGAAAACTCATTAGCTACACTGCTCCACCAATGTGTAAATTAGCAATGTGCAAYTATTTTGTAAAAGCTGTATAGATGTCTTTGTCACCAGTTCATGCAGAAGAACTAGCAAGTTCACTTCATTGAATACAAGGATAGAAGTAATGCTAAACCTGATTTATAATATCTTCATTTAAATATTGCATCACTCAGCTCAAGTCTAAGCAAGTCAGATCTCCTGTTTCCTGTGTACACCCATTTAACTATTCTACTTGACTATGATTATAAAGGTACTTATAATTTAAACTCATGAGCACTACATTTTCTGCTCCAAAGTCCTCTATAATGGAAGATAAATATTTGCTAAGTGAACACCAGCACCGAGAGTGGAAGCAAGAGCACATTACAAAGGCAGTAAGAATGCAGCCATTCATATTCTGTTTATTCCATAYAACACGACTTCTAAAAAGCACAAAGGAAAAACTGAGAAAACCATTCCTTCAAGTAATATCATTCAATATTCYGTAGCTAACAATTTTACGTTCCCACATAATGGAAACAAGGACCATATGTGGAAAACAATATCTAGAAACATGCATGGAAACTACAATGTGTTCTTATTAAATGGTATAGGAAGATTTCTTATTCCTTTGGTTCCAAATAGGTGYCTTGGTTTTTTGCAAATGTATCCTTTCCAAAAATGTATAGGAGTGTTTAGCATAAAAAGTTAGAATAAATAAAATTATTCTTCGAAATATTTTGTCCATGTTGTACAAGAAGACAACACCACAAGCTTCTTAGTCAGAAGTAGCTATCTATTTAAGACAAAGCAGAAAATCAGGCTCCTAAAAAGCCTGCCTTACAATGCTTGCCGTTTACAAATTATCCCACTGCTGTGATTCAATCTCACCTGCCCACCAGTAGGATGTCCCGCAGCATCAAAAAGACTATTTTATCTGCATGGCTACGATTAGGTAGCTGGGGGTGGGATGTGAGGGGATGATTTCTTGTGTTTGGTTCGAAGCCCACCCAGAGAGCACTGCTGGGGGAGGACAGCAAGCGCTCCCTGAGATGTGTCAGTGCTTCCTACCTTTGACCGTAACAGGTCAGGTTTCCCAACTGCAGCTTTCAGCTGGGTGCAAACCAGCTGTAGTTGCCGCTACAATTTGTTACACATCTTTTTGTGTAAATCAGATTTTCCTCCCCACACACACCTATATTTTCTAATCTGTTCAGGCCAAAGTAGGAATAGTATTTCTCACCACGGAGCAGTATCTGGGGAAACAGATTGGCTTTGCCAAGCTGAGCTCACACCGAGGYTCCCTGTGCCTATCAGAGATCATCTTCCTAAAACTGAAATTATTTAAATTTAAATATCATTTATAGCTTTTTGCTGTAAGATCTTTTTCCGTACATAGATCCCTAAATTATTTTTAAAAAACACTGTCAACTGGTCAGTTGTGCACAGGTACTTTGGTGTAACTCTCAAAGGAAAATGGACTCGCCACAAGGACAAATGAAAGCACAGAAAGCACTTCCAAGTGTGTCAATATAACTTCTCATTTATAAATGAGGAGACAAAAGGAATGTAAGTATATATTTTTAGTGTCTCCTTAAAACCATTTGAAATTTAAGATTACATGGCCATGTGTGTGGTTATCTTCACTGTTTTGAGTATTTTGACAACAGATCAAGCCTTTGTGGCAAAAAGAGTACACACAGATCGAAACCGACTAAATCATCAGGCTGGGGTGTGTACCGGACTTGTCTGTTCAGCAGCGTATGGCACTTGGGCGTGTTAACACAGGCTGAAAGGAAAATAATGGTTAATAAAAAACTAACATATCTGAAAATTTGCCAGRGAATTCATTCATTTCCCTGTCTAG
Source organism: Oceanodroma leucorhoa (assembly GCA_030449065.1). Classification (NCBI taxonomy): domain Eukaryota; kingdom Metazoa; phylum Chordata; class Aves; order Procellariiformes; genus Oceanodroma; species Oceanodroma leucorhoa. The sequence continues at coordinate 8,895,045 of JASVER010000018.1, forward strand.
CTCTGTGCTGCAGGAAGAACCGTCAAAACAAGCAGTCAGGTGCGAAAGGGAAGCCACGAACGCTCGCAGTGTCAGCTGGATTCCAGTTACGTTCCACAGCCCGACGAGGCGGCAAGAGCAAGTCCCCGGGTTTGAATTGCATCTCCTTCCCATCGCCTGCCTCCTTGAATTTCAGGCACAAAGACCTGCTGTGTAACACACGGCAGCAGCAAAGGGCGGGAAAAAACAGCTTCAAAGACCATTGCACTCTCTAATGTACATTGATGCTGCACCACCGACAGCTGGCAATAATGATACAACGTAAGTACGTTCACCATCTCTTCAAGGGCACAAGCCGGCAAAATACTTAACATTAATGAAAGTAGCCCAGGAGACCCAAGAAAGCAACTGATACCTGCAACAACTCTTAAGTTACCAGGTCACGAGTTGAAAGGACAGCTACCTTTTCCATTTCTGACCACACTCCACCTGCAATCGCCCCCCGCATACCAATTTTAGAGCACATTTACCCTACCGTGCCCTGTGCCCCGTGAAGTCAAGAGAAACAGGGCTACAGAGCACTACAGAAAATAGCTGAACACTGTACAGTAGAAAATAAGCCTCGTGCCTTTCATCTTTTTGTTTCTTAACCTGTAAAACTGCTTTTTGGACTGGGGATGTATCATGCTAAAGTTAATTTCTTGGCGTTTTGTATTACCAAGAARTAAGAGATACACATCCAGGAAGGTTACAAAATCATGCCTTTAGAAGAGGGTTTGGTCAGAGGTTCAATTTTTTCAAACATGCAAGTGTATATATACAATGTCTTCAACATATATCAGTATATACCTATCCCAGGATATGAATCAGTTATGAAAAAGAGGAAAACATGCAAGTCTGAACACTGAAGCATCTTGTTCCACTTTCACCAATGCTTTCCCAGCCTCGTAAAAGGGCTTTAACTTACCAGAAATCCAGACAAAATCTGAACATYTGGGCAATATCACTCTTCCTGAGACACTGAAATGTTGCAAAGGGTGTTTACGAAGTAAAAAAAAAAGTCATGTTAGGTTTTGCACACATCCTGCATGTCCACTTTCAACAATAACAGTGATTTACTTAAAAATTGATCACATTACACTATCAGTTTCAGTCTTCAGTATAGAAGTATGATAGCCAAAAAACCAAGCCAATTAGTCATCCACTTTAGCAATTAAATGTCTCCTAAAACCCACTAAATTGAAATAATATGGTCAGTAAACCACTGGAACACTACTACATATCGAGGTATGCTGCATTTCTACTGGAGTACCAAAAAAGCATCAAGGAACTACTGGATCTTGCTTTAAACAGCAAAAGTTTGGTATTAAAAATGGTAAATTTACTTTGGCTGTTAGGCACTACACAATTTGCACAAACTTTCAAATATATATATGAATCTCTTGCTCTTCTGAAAAGAAATGGTGGTTTCCTAAATCTGGAGATGTACTCTAGAGCTACCCTTCCTGTCCTTCTACCCRACCATTTTCTAGACAAAATACTATGTCTTAGGATATGTAAGTTCCTCCTATTAATGACTTACCTCTGTGCATCRTGGAAGTCTCGTTTTTGTTTTTTTTTAGCTCATTCACTTTACCTAGAAGCAATCTATACCAATCCACAAGAAATCGTATCACTAATTAATTTAAATCAACTTTCCTACGTGCTGCGTATTTCCGATACCTATTAAATAGCACATCACCTCTATATGCCCCGATAACCTAACATCATGGAATAATTCAGGTTGGAAGGGACCTCAGGACATCCCAGAAATGGATGCGGACCGACGCATGCTGAGCAGAGGAGGATGATCCCTTCCTCCGTCTCCTGGCCATGCCCTGCTGACCCAGCACCGGACGCTGCCTGCTGCTCCTGCCCACTCGCTGCCCCCAGCCCCAGGGCAGCTCCAGCTCCAGCCCCAGCCTGCACAGGGCTCCTCCTTCCCCAGTGCAGGACTGGGCATAGAATCAWAGAATTATTTAGGTTGGAAAAGACCTCTAAGATCATTGAGTCCAACTGTTAACGTAGCACTGCCAAGTCCACCACTAAACCATGTCCCTAAGCACCACATCTACACGTCTTTTAAATACCTCCAGGGATGGTGACTCAACCRCTTCCCTGGGCAGCCTGTTCCAATGCTTGACAGTCCTTTTGGTGAATAAGTTTTTCCTAGTATCCAATCTAAACCTACCCTGGAGCAACTTGAGGCCATTTCTTCTCGCCTATCGCTTGTTACTTGGGAGAAGAGACCAACACCCACCTCACTACARCCTCCTTTCAGGTAGTTGTAGAGAGCRATGAGGTCTCCCCTCAGCCTCCTCTTCTCCAGRCTAAACAACCCCAGTTCCCTCAGCCGCTCCCCATAAGACCTGTGCTCCAGACCCTTCACCAGCCTCGTCGCCCTTCTCTGGACAYGCTCCAGCACCTCAATGTCCTTCTCATAGTGAGGGGCCCAAAACTGAACACAGTATTCGAGGTGCGGCCTCACCAGTGCCGAGTACAGGGGCACGATCACCTCCCTACTCCTGCTGGCCACACTGCTCCTGATACAGGCCAGGATGCCATTGGCCTTCTTGGCCACCTGGGCACACTGCCGGCTCATGTTCAGCTGGCTGTCAACCAGCACCCCCAGGTCCCGGGGTCTTGTCTGCATTTCACACGGCTCCTGGTGGCCTAGTCTAAAAATATTGCACTGAAAACATTGCTCATTGTCAAAACTAATGACTTTAGTGGCGTATCTTCCCAGCACACAGTGCTCTAACCACTAGGAGGTGCCACCACCAAAGGGCAGGTCCAGGCTCCTGAGCACCCGCCAACGCCTGGACTCTGCTATTAGCATCAAGTCAGGCAACCACAAAAAAATAAAAGTTATTTTGTGCTGCCACTAGAATGCACATGGCAACCAACTTTGAGAATTAATAAACAAAGAATAAAGCTTTACATTTGGCTATGAAAGATCACCRCATTTTCACCATGACTACTGACTGTTTATGCTGTTCACAATTATGTTCTGTTTGCTAGGAGGAGGAAATTAAATATTTGAGAAAAATATTGATTGCAGTGACATTGTATCTCTAAACTCCCTCATGTCAATGCTGTGAGCACTGAGTAACACTGTCCTGCTCAAACTGCAAAATAAAACTTTTTCGTGGGATTTATTCCTCTGTAGGAAAACCCTAGACATCTATCCAAGCCCTGCCACAAACTCCAGGTGTGCTAAATCCACAAGTAAGGTAAGAAAAATGTGCCCTTTTCAGATTATTTTGCTGTAACACAGAGCTTACTCCATAAACTGCATTTAAATACAATAAATAATGCAACAAAATAGTTTACCGAGTACAATTTGTAATTATTAGTATTAACTCCAGATGACAGATATGAATTACAGTAATCAAGTCCAGAGCTCATGAATATGTAGTGAATGCACTGGGTATAATGGCACACAATCTTCTATGCAGGGACATCAGAATTGGGGCAATGATGCTGAAGAAATGAACATCATCTTTGGATTGCAGCTCAAATTCACGAGTGMATTTGATGAAAGAGAGAATTGCTTTCTGTTTCTTCCAAGAGCTTAGCTCTTACCTCCACTCACCATTACAGCATTGCTTGGATTTAAGCATTTATCCTTTTTTTTCAGCCACTACGACAGCTCTTCTAATTCAGTACTAGGTTTAGACTGGAATAATGGATTTTACTGGAATAACCAACCACATGTGTATGTCTGTATATACAGACATGTTTYAAAGGAAGATTTAGGAGGGCAGAAATACAGTTGTCTACCCTAGTGACATCCAACATAAGATAAAGAGCCCAACTYATTTCAGAAATGTACTGGAAATAAGATTGCCATTTCAGGACCATTAATATCAAGCGCCGTGAAAGATGGAAACAACCAGTTTTGATATATGCTCCCAGGTGGGCATAGTCAATTAATCTGGTAGTATGTGAACTCTAAACATCAATTAATATACAGAGAGAGCTGCAAAAACATTATTATATACAGTGCCCCACACTTCCGACACCCTGTAAACTATGAAGTTAATGAAAAATCCGAAATGCCACTCTGTTCTGATGACTGTATTATTCCTCTRGGAGCTTCAAATTCAAGGCTTGGTGAGGACTTCGCAATATAAACAGCTTTGCTGAACCATGTGGAAGGAATGCACAAGTTATGTGAATCACAGGAAAGTTTATCTCTATTTAGGTTGGCTATGATATCTTACATTTGCGATAGGATTTAGAGTTTTAGCATCCCAGACGCCTTACTCTCCCCCTGCCACCCAGTCAGCCATGCACAGGGGCACCCACGAGCTCTCCCTGCCTCCTGCGCAGTTGCTGTAAGCGGGGTGCATGTGGGAACGGACCCCCCACGCTCCCTGCACCGCAGCACAGCGGCACGCAACCGCAGCAGGTTGCTTGGGCACCACCTGCTGCCTACACGGTAATTGCTTCTCCTCTAATCCGGACAAGGAATGTGTCACCTCTGTTGCATCAAGCCGGTATATGGCACAAATAAAGAGTGACAAACTAACGTATGCTGAAAAACACCTACAGATCACCACTCGGTCCTAGGACCCAGAATAGATACATGGAGCGTTCCCTACTTTGTGTTGCAGGGAAATCCTGCTAATAGTGGGGGACTGAAAGGTTCAGGAGTTTCCACTGTGCCCTATAAAAGTGCTCCCAAGACTGTAACTATATTCCTCTCCTTTGTTCTCCATACCTATGTGCACATTATAGCTCATACAGAAAGCTTTCTACATTGCGTAAGTATGCTGACAGGAGGCCGGAGGACCCCCCCACACCACCACTCCACCGTCTCACCCGTCAGGATCAGGCACCCGTGGAACAGTATCTCTGTTTAATATACGCCTGTGCACACACAAGCACATGCCTCCAGGTCAAACCCACCAAGGAAAATTGGTTTCCAGTTAGCATCTGCAAAAGCAATGTGGAAATAATCATAGTAGCATGCTAATTTATCTGTTAAATACTTTTCAAGATATTTTAACCAAAACAGGCCTTATTTTCATCTCTGGGGAACAATTTTTAGCAACAATATTTAGCTATTACTTTTCCAAACTGCCCAATCTTTTTGAAGCAGTGTAATTTCAATACCTTCTTGTGGTACTGATTTAAGTGTGTAGTCACTCATTTCTAAACATGCCCAGCATTTGTCTGAAACTTTGAGAACAATCACTATATAAATTCAACTACTCTAATCATTATTATTTTATAAGGTTAAATAAAACATATTTGTCAATCTCTTTTAATTCAGGGTTCTGATTGCTGCTAATTCAGAGCAGGAACTGCAATGCAGCATTCCCCATTAGGGTGAAGGAGGGAAAATACCTTAAAATCAAATTCCTAAAAATAGTAATTTCAAGGATTATTTGGTTTGTTTTCAAATGTATTCATAACTTCTAAAGATAAAGACTTTTTTTAAAAATTGAGCCTAAGGTAGCCTTAGGTTTATCATGGCTGTACTCCTACTGTCTGACGTGCTGCAGGGTATTACCATGTTTAAGATGAAATGCAATTAGCACCACAGCAGGCTGGAGATCTCACCAGGAAAATAAAGACAGAACTAATGCTGAGTGCTACCAACTCCGCATTTTACTTCTCCTGCTATTTCAATTTACATCCATGTTTTGTTCAGAGGTCATTAGCTACGGTTCCTCCTCACAAATCCACAATAATCCTCTTTTTCAAATCAATAACTAAGCTCATGTCTGGTCTAAGCTTGAGGCTAGTCCCAGAAACCAGAATCCCACTCCCACCCTCTGAGTAGTGAAGGGAGCTCATAACGGGAAAACCCTAACTCCTCTCCTTGCCCTGAACCCTCACATTACCAGTGACTCTCCTCACTTTCAAACTCTTCCCTCAACCTCACTTACAGTTCCAGAATGCCATTTACACCAAAAATCGCCTGGCCCCCGCAGCTGCTGGGTGCACCGCAACCTGCCCTCTTCCTCCGGCTTCTTGAAACCCACCCTTCTCCTCCATCATCCACATCTATTTATGGCTCGCCATCACTTCCATACCTGGCCAGGAGCAGAAATAGAGAGCACTTCCAAGATGTTAAAGCAAACACAGATGACAACTATTGGAAAAAAATTATTTAAAAGCGTGCCCCTTCCATTTACTACACCGGTATTCCTTCCAACTTGACATTGCAATACCCTCACAGACCTAGCTGCATTAGTGGCCATCAACATAAGCAAAGCTTGCCAAGTTAAGCCTCGAAAATGAATCCACTAATGCAGTGGGGTTAGTATTAAAAACCTCCTTTTACTTCCTTAGTTATCTTCTCCCTTGTCACCTCCAGCGATAGGGAGCAGCTAACAGCAGTACACTGAACTCTAACCCATTACACATCTTTCAAAATTGCTTAAATCTCTAGCAGCATGTCTGCACTCGTCAAAATTAAAGCAGAAGACTTGATTAAGAGAGAAGCAAAACCAGCTAGTCTTCTTGACCAGAAAAGAACGCAATGAAGAATAACCATTAAAACCAGTGAAGCAATGCCAAGCCCTATTTCGAACAAAAGGTAAACCTTTAAGTCTTCTCAACTGAGCTGTGAGTATATCATATAGGAAATTTTAAAAAGTGCTTAATTTTTCCAGCTCAGGGCACTGCAATTTGTATCTCTAGAAGTTTTGATTAATATAAGAATGATATGACACTTTGGTATTCTCAGTCATAACTTATAATGCGGTCTAAATTAGAAATTCCCATCTTTCTAAGAAAGTCAACCTTGGCAGAAGATACAGATAAATGACTGCAATTGCATGCAGAGTAGCAATGTTAGAAATATACTTAAATGCACCATAATATTCCACCTAGAATTATATCTTCAAGCCCTGTAAAACCCAAGTAATTATCTTTCTTCGCTTCTGCTAGACAAATTGGAGAATATCCTCTACTTGGTCAAAACTGAGTTTGAAACCTCCAGTTTCTGTTTGTTTGTGCGCTTTGAGAAACTGACTTTATTGAAAGTGTTTTCAATATAACAGTATACTCATATATATATAAACATACACACATACAAATAGAGAATCTGAAAATTCTTCATAACTAATGGCAAAAATAAGTTTCACATACGATTGATTAAAACCAAAAATAATTCAACCCCCCCATATTATTCATTTACATGCATATGTTCACAGAAAAGTAGTATTTTTTTTAAGTACTGCAACTTTATTCTCTGTAACTAACTCCTTTAAAACAAATACAGTATATTTGAGACTAAGATCAAGCAGCAAACCCTGCCTAATGAGCTATAGAAAAAAAAAACAGGTTCTTAGAAACTATACAAATCTTTTTTCAGAAAACCTGTTTATATTATTCACCTGGGATACCTCCAATTGGTGCCACACCAAAACACAGATATAAGAAGGTGCTAGGATTTCTTGCTAACTTTGAATGATCAGTGCATAACCAATGCTGTTGTTACATACATTAAGGTAGTGTCTTAGCCTCCACTAAAGAGAAAATACTGCTTTCTGCTCTGTAACATAGTAGAGCAAAAAGAAAAGAGCTCAATGAATAGAAATAGATTAAAATACAGCATCTTTTTCTTAGCCTATGTTTTAGATAGTATATGCTAACAGCTCCCCAGCTAGTACTGCATCAAGCTAACCAAAGTTTTAAACCATTTCATCTAACCACAGCCTCCATCCATGTATTTTCGCAAACTAATTAATTAAACTTTGCAAGTTTTCTCCTAGCAACCAATAGGCCTTTGTTATGTCGCTTCTCTTCCACAGTAATAGCAACAGCACTGTTAAAAATACAATGAAAGATTCAATAACTGGGATAAAAATATATTTAAAAAAAAAAATCCCTCATACTTTTTTAAGCGGCGAGATGTCTGGACTGACAGAAGCTTGCAAGCATCAAAATAACAACCTTGTATATATAAAACCCACTCTCCAGTTCTTATTTTTCAAGTCAAGAATATTGTTCTTAAAGAGGAAATCTGCCACAAGAAATTTGGACTCTCAGATTTCTGTCATGCTCTATTTTGATTCAGTAGAGTGAAAAAATATTCTGTATGTTTACAAAATTTAAAATATTAAGTGAAAGAAAATAATTTTCAAGAGCCTGAACATGCATTTTCATTTTCCAGGTATGAGGCCTTGCTTTCTAGCGGAGAATTTTTCAACTCAGCAGAAAGCGTTACAGCTGCTTTTACATGCTTTTTCCTACAGGCAAGTACTGCATGTCCCAGCACACGCGGGGCAAGCCAACTACGCGCACAAGTCAGTTATCCACGACACCTAAATCGTCACTTGGGGACTGAGCTGCTCCGCGGCTGTAGGAGACAGGCTGCTGCGAGAATTCCCAGGGAAGATCCTAGTCTATATATAGCGAGCTGTTCAGATACAGAGAGGTCATGAACTTTCTTGTTTCGGTAAGACACAGAGCAAGATCTACCGGCTGCAAGCTACAGATGATGCTGGCCGGGGGCCTCTGCCAGCTTCCAAGTAGGCAGCATTTGCAATTCACAGCCCCATGCCCCTTCAAAATAAAAGGGAGAGGGGGAGGAAATCAAAGTTCTGCTGGATTTTTATGCATCACTGCTGGACAAAAGGGAGAGGCAAGAAACCTATTCATTTAGTCCTCAATTTAAAAACCAGACTGTTTATACGAGTAGATGTAATAGATCGCATGACCATAAAGTAGGTGGGGGGACACAGACACAGCGCGCAGGCGGTAACGCAGGAGCAGGGATTACACTCTCCCGGCTGTCGTGAATCAGACACTGACTCACAGCAACACCCTCGGCCAGGCCAAACTTCTGTTCCAAGTTCACATGCATGGATTTCATCAGGAGGTTTGCACTGAACAGTAAAATTTAGCCCTAGTAACATTTTGTTTTGCTGGATGACTCGTACCTCGTCTACCCTTCCTATTTTCTAAAAGGCTGATTTCATTTCACTCTGTTCTTTTACATAGCATGCAGGTTGTTACACTAGGAATGCAGTTCCCTTCCTGCCTAGAAAGACAAAGGACAACATAAAAACTAGCAATAAAGTAAAATTTTGCCATTTGAAAGAAGAGAAATATTTTAGACAGCTTAGAGATACTAGGAATCCTCCCCCTTAGGAGAAAGTTTTCTTAAATGCAAGCTTCTTGAAAACCAAACTTGAAGTAAAAATGTCAGTTTTAGCAAAGCTTTCATTTGATATGAAAATTTTCTAGAAGAGGCACCACTGTCAGTGATTGAGACATGCAACGTCTGGCTTGAAAGAGATGCAGGTTTGTGGAGCGCTCTGCAGAGTACGGCCTTGCTGCTGGACCTCCCAACCTCCTGAGCGTCCTGCCCCGTGGGGACTCCCTCGCTGGAACACCCTTCTCATGCATTTTAGGAAATAGTTTTTACAAAAGCTGCCCCTTTCACTGAAATGCTGTAAAAAACCTAAAACCTTGCTTATTTGCACACAATAGAAGATTTGCTCCCTAGCTAGTTCTATTATTTAAAACCATGGTTGTTTCAAAATTTACTTAGCTTTAGGGAAAAAAAAAAAAATTATTTTAAACTGCCTTGGATTCAAAACTTCCAGACCTCTCAAGCTCATACAAAACATTCTTTTCAGACTGAGTATCTACATCAGGTGACATCAAATATAATACTGTGATAATCAAACGTTCTCCTAAATTATAAAGACGGGGGGGGAATACCCATTCTCTTGAACTCTTGGAATTTTTCATGCTTCCTATGAGAAGTACAATCTCATTGCACAATACAACAGAACATATTCAAGCTGTTCTCCGCACTGGACTGTAAAGTAAGAGTAAAAGCAGATGTGTTTATGCTGTTGATTCAGAACATGCCATATTTTGTAAAATGAAACAAATCAATTAGAATTTAGCACACTGATGTTTTAAAGTGATAATTTATATCCTCATACACAGCAAATGTAATAAAAATTCTTATACTTGGAATTTTAAATCAGTCTTACCTGGATGACTGATTTAAAGACATTTCAAAGAAATTTAAAAAGAAAATACTTCCTCAAAATTTTTTGTAGTCCACCACAGGGCCTTTGATATGCTACACACCTCTTTCGAGGTTCACAGGAAAAAGGGCATGTCTTCAAAATAGCTACTTTTCAAAACATCAAACAAACAAACAAAAATTTGTGCTTAAGCTTTCATACTACATGCGCCCAAAGGACAAATGTTACACTGAAACAATTAAGATCAATATACCAATGACAGACATTAGAAATAGTTCCGTAAGTAATTATGTTTGCATATATTACTCTGTACAGAGATATTCAGGATGCAAAATTTGGACGTCGGTCATAACTGAAAAGATGTCTGTATTTTGATTCACAACACCATCGTGATCGAAAAGGATAAAAAAAACACAATTACTTTTGCTTTAGGATTTTCACACCTCAAAATCTGAAGACATTTAGGTGCAAAGCTTTACTTTGAGCTCACCTTTTTTGTGCGCATCAAAGACAGGCAAGGCTATGGGTACTTACTGAAAATGCTTAAAAACATTGACTTTTGAAACAGAGTTAAGGTGGGGTGTGCAGAGCACCCCCAGCTCAGCTCCGGAGGGGTGCAGGCAGCAGAACTGCAGTTGAGCAGCGGCACGGACAGTACAGGCAGTGCTGCTGATAGCGGTGCGGTGACACAGAGGAGAAGCTCAGTGAGATGTCCTCCTCCTCCACTCCCACCTTATTACTGACATTACCACAGCAGCTAGAGATTTCAGCGGGACCCAGAGTCCTGCTTTCCCAGAGATGGAGCATCTGCCTCGGAAAACTTACAGCTCATAGTTGATCTATTTGAAATTATACTGACCTATCTAATTGAATTTCCTGAAACTCGTTTTATTATTTCCAGAGAAGATTGTGCATGGACAGGGGTGTCCCACAAGTAAGAGGTACCTGTAACCTGTCAGTGCACAGTTAGCTACTTTTAATTCCGGAACAGGCATATCCACAGCCTATTTTGGTGCAAGCTCAATGAAGTGAGAAACATTTTCCACTTCTCTGATGGGGCTGAGGTATAGTCTTTGTGCCTGTTACGCTGCTTGCACTGCATGGGAGAAGGGCTCTCCCACCTCGCCTCTCTCTTCCTCTGCTCTCCTGGCTGCCTCTGAAGCCAAAAGAAGAAAATAAGAGGGCTTCAGACCAGAAGTAAACATTACTATAGTCTAACCAGCAGCAAAAAAGTTTGGGGAAATTACACAAACCACTGCCACTGCAGCCCCTTCAGAGACTCAGGGGTTTTATCCCACACCAAGAAGCCTTAAGAGTCTAAATTATATGGGTGAGACATGGGTTAGCTGGGGCAAGCAGGAGGGAGGGCAGAGGATGCAGTTCAGTGGGTGATGTTCAGCCATCTTTTGAAGATGTGCAGAAGCAGCTCTAAGCACAGCACAGAAGTGTCACAGGAAAAAGAAAAAAAAGGGGGGAAAAAAAAAAAAAAAAAAAAACAGAAATTATCATTACTAACAGATCTCCGTCCTTTAAAAGAAAAACTCATCACCATTTCGGCCGAACTCTGAAAAATATAGACTCATAGAATCATTAAGGTTGGAAGAGACCTTTAAGATCATCAAGTCCAACCGTCAACCCAGCACCCATGCCCACTAAACCATGTCCCGAAGTGCCACATCCACATGTTTTTTGAACGCCTCCGGGGATGGTGACTCCACCACTTCCCTGGGCAGCCTGTTCCAATGCTTGACTACCCTTTCAGTGAAGAAATTTTTCCTAATAATCCAATCTAAACCTCCCCTGGTGCAACTTGAGGCCATTTCCTCTCGTCCTATCGCTTGTTACTTGGGAGAAGAGACCAACACCCACCTCGCTACAACCTCCTTTCAGGCAGTTGTAGAGAGCGATAAGGTCTCTCCCCTCAGCCTCCTTTTCTCCAGACTAAACAACCCCAGCTCCCTCAGCCTCTCCTCATAAGACCTGTTCTCCAAGCTTGTCTTTGGGCTACAACTCACAGCTCAAATTTTCACAGTGCAGCTCAGACACAGAGGAGATAAGCACAGGGTTTTGTGCAAATAACTTGTATTGAGCTTTAGAATATTTCTGTCTACATAAGCCTCTCATGTTTCAAATCTTAAAGGCAAAAGGGGATGAGGGAAAGGTTACTCAAGACTTCGTTTCTTACATTCTCTTTTGATTACAGACTAAATCCAAGAGACTACGCTGAAAGGCCAAGATAAACGTGCAACCCCATAACTGGTCTGGCTCAAATGGCACTGAAGTCAGGAGAAAGTGCCCCCAACTCCAGAGAGATTCAGCCTGTGCTTGAATGCCAGATTAAACTCTGTTCACTATTTGCCTGAAAAGCCATATACACACCCTACAGGAATCTTTTGCCATACACTACAGGAATGTTTTGCCAAGCTCAGGCAGTGATGGTAGATATACCATAAAGAGCCCTTGTCTTCTGCCARGACATGTGTATAGCACATCTGCATTGTTTTTCTTGCTCACCCTCAGAAAGCATTTTAACTTCACATAAAGGACCATGTTTTATTCTAGTGAAATTCTTGCGTGCTATGTCTTTACAATGGGTCAATGTAACAAACATTTGCAAAATTTTGAACTCCCAAGTACACAAGAAGCACTCAGGAAGCAAAGTAAATAAACGAAGTTCAGAAATACATTTGATTCCCTACCCATGGGATGAGTAAAGAGGAAAACTGTCATTTTGCTATAAAGCAGGTACTGTGCTGTGATACAGGGCAGTTGGCACATATGAATAAGTAATGAAAGTGTGTCATTATACATAACGTGTCTATATAACAGCCAGCCCATTAGTCTATATGACTCACCCCTTCACCAGATGAGTGCAGATTCAGTTTACATCAGAGGACAACTAAACAGAAACTCTCAGACATATCGCACATGACTTTGGGGACAGCAGGGATAAATTAAGGAATTTCAGTGTAATATTATTACCAGAAGTTTTGGTCAGCGACAACATGCAGGACAGAAACAACTGGCGGTCATATATGATGCTTCCCAGCACAACAGTACTGCCTGCCCCTGGAAAAACATCACTGCAAAGATCTGAGCCCACCAACACATTCATTTTTCTTTATATACATTTTTGTTGCTTATTCTGTTCCTGTTCATGCTGATAAAAGTGTTTTGATTACTGTGGTTGAATTAATACCGGAAAATGTTTTGTTTTCAAAAAAAAGAAAATCTAGACTAAAATTATTTTGTAATTCACAATACGGAATTTTTCCAGCTGCTTTTGGAAAGCAGGACGGAAAACCGAGGCACACTTAAGAATATAGTATTTACCTGCTCAGTCTTCAAAACAAAATGCTAATGCTGACATACTTGGTATAGTTTATTTATGCCCCATCACCTGTGGAAGTCTGGCCTCCTGGAGCGGGCGGCACAGATGACTGGAGGGACGGGGAAGAGGCGCAGCAACAGAGCTGCCTCATGCCAGAGGGGATGGAGGGGAGGCGGAGGTGCCTGACAGGCCAGACCGGGAAGCACATTCCCCTCAGGAGACCACGGCATCAGCAAGGCTCAGATCACAACCCAGAGATCCCACTGGATGGGACGCGGCTCTCCGCACACCTAACACTGACCCGCAGCCAACGCAACTTACCCCTGGGGTTGCTGTGATGGGTGGCCCCTGGCAATACAAGCACATTAAGCAAGCTCATGTCCCCAGGTCTCCCCGAGCTCTGCTCCCGCATCCCTCAGTATGACCTGGGTCTGTCTTTTTGCTATTTCTTGTCTCYTCGCTTGGCTTTCACGTGCTCTGCAGGTAAGCAGTTCCCAAATGCTGCCTCTGCGGCAAAGTGAAGCACAGCGGGGAAAACAGYGTGAGGAGAGCAATGCCAGCGGCAGCACCGGCTCACCTTGGCTTCAACAGCTACAAAGTAGCCTCAAATTCAACCGATGGGCACTTTGGCCAACAGTGCCATCAGCCCTCGGTCTGCTGGATGGTAACCGCTATTCCTCTCACCAGAGCAGCATCCTGGGACTGAGGGTGAACAAAAACAAGGCATGGAGGGAGGCCTCCTCCGTTGCTGTGCCACAGGCTTATCACAGAACATACAAGTAAGGGAGGACGGGAGGCTCAATGGACAAATCCACTGTAGGTTGGCAAAGGGCAACAAGACCCTTCTCAACTTCCTCCCCTCTCCTATTAAAAAAAAAAAAAAAGTCTAAGTTATGTAGGGTTTTCCAAGCCCTCTGCCAAGCAAGGAGTACAACCACGCAGACCAAGGAAAAGATACCGTAGCAGAAATCATGGCTGCATACTACCTACCTCTGGGGGAGGAAAAAAATCATATGCTGCAGCCACCATAAACCAGTTGACCATAAGTAATCAGGCCACAAATGGCTTCAATATACTCAGAAATACACTGTCCAAATACTACATTGCTGCCAAGCTGCCGTTTTTACACACTGCATCCCTGCTGCTTATTAGAGAACAACAGGAGTCATTCCCAACAAAATGCACCGTTGAGGCTTGTAGCATGAATCCACGTCCATGACCAGCTCCTTACATATCGTTACTGGAAGGTACGAAATGCAGAGGAGGAAGGGAGTCCTCCCGCGGGTTAAGGAAGTTCACCTAGCTCACACATGCACCCAGTTATTTCAATGATCCTTAAGATGAAGCATTCCCCAACCACCTGAGCTCCAACATTCCCTCTCCGGCCAACACCATGTGCCCAAGCCGGTCACACGTGCAGCAGCCTTTTGGCATTCACCACGCACATACCAAAGGAGCTCCAGCATCTGTGTCACTTCACACAGAGTCCTTCAAATGCTGTCTGGCTCTGATGAAGCCTTGATCATCTGGCAAACCGGCCGTACAGAAAAAAAAAAAAAAAGAAAAACTACATATTTTGCAAGAGATCTTGCAGGAGAACACTAAGCTATTCTGGCAACTTGCTTTGTTAATATTGCAACATCTTAAATATTAAAATAAATTATAATATAACAAAATCGGGAATAGCAGCCACTTCTAGAAAACGATGCATTTGTCCCCAGAAAAACAGAGGGGTTTGTAGCACATATCACTGGAGGGAATTATTTTTTTTTAAAGGTGTCAGAAAGCAGCGAAATTGACAGTCAGATGACAGGCTCCATCAAATTAAAATTTCAGAGGAAATTAAGCAAGTACTCCACAATGATGGGAAGTGAATCTGTGGATAAAGCAAATAGAATACTTTGTCTGCTTTGCTCCAACTCTTAGAGTATTATTAATGTGGCTTTTGCTGTGTACACAAGTTTTAAAGCTAATTAGATTCCAAAAATGCTTACTAAAAAAATACCTGATTTATTGGAGTCTTTAAAATAACAAGGGTTAGCTGGAGAAATGTAGCTATGGGTGCATTAAAATGCAGCTACTGCTGCACAGTGTAGAAGGCTGTTCCATACCCAAGAATTTAGCTGCTACATCATGTAATACGGAAACCACGACAAAAATGACAAAAATCAAAACAAATGTAAGATAGCTTCCTCAATTAGCTGAGTTCACTGGGTAAGACAAAGAAAATCATATTTTATAGYAAACTGGGGTTTGCCTTCAGCAGTATTTCACAGATTTCATCCCAGTCCAGTCACTCAAAATGAACAAGAAACCCAGTGGGGCCAGGGCACTGCTCCCCTCCCCGCATGAAGCACGTGCAAAAGCACCCAGCCTGCGCTTTGGCTTCTGGCATTATGGATGGCCAGTCTCAAAAACTCCTGCAGACTTTTTTTTTTTTTTAAACATATATTTTTTAAATAACCAGCCAGGGTATCTATTGTGGTTTAACCCCAGCCAGCAACTAAGCACCACACAGCCACTCACTCACTCCCCTCACAGCGCGAGGGGGGAGAGACTAGGAAGAGTAAAGTGAGAAAACTCGTGGGGCGAGATGAAGAAAGTAAAGCAAAGCCTCACACACAAGCAAAGCAATACAAGGAATTCTTTCTTCGCTTCCCATCGGCAGGCAGGTGTTCAGCCATCTCCAGGAAAGCAGGGCTCCATCACGCATAATGGTTACTGGGGAAGACAAACACCATCACTCTGAACATCCCCCCCTTCTTTCTTCTCCCCCCAGCTTTATATGCTGAGCATGACGCCATACGGTGTGGGATACCCCTTTGGTCAGTTGGGGTCAGCTGTCCCAGCCGTGTCCCCTCCCAACTTCTTGTGCACCCCCAGCCTCCTTGCCGGTGGGGTGGGGTGAGGAGCAGAAGAGGCCTTGACTCTGTGTAAGCACTGCTCAGCAATAATGAAAACATCCCTGTATTATCAACACTGTTTTCAGCACAAATGCATAACATAGCCCCATACTAGCTACTATGAAAAAAATTAACTCTATCCCAGCCAAAACCAGCACAGTATCTCGTTTTGTTTCTTGTATCTAGAACTTACAAACCAGAAGTAAACAGGACCTGCTACAAAAGTACATAAAACCCCAGTAAATATCGACACCCAGAGTCACCGGACTGTTAACATAAACACCTCACTCCAAACGCAGTTGGAAGTACAGCAGTGAGGATGGGTAAAGGAAACAAAGATGGGCGACAGTAAAGCACTACCTCTGTTCTTCCAATTTCCTTCTGTTCCCCACAGGTGCTTGTTTTTTAAGATAAAATTACTCCTCTGATTAAAAGTCTGGTGCATCCATGTATCATACAGTTACACTTACGGGCCTTGTACTGCATCCTGACCCAGTTTTG
The DNA here is from genome assembly GCA_030449065.1 of Oceanodroma leucorhoa. Lineage (NCBI taxonomy): Eukaryota > Metazoa > Chordata > Aves > Procellariiformes > Oceanodroma > Oceanodroma leucorhoa. Next base: position 8,911,766 of record JASVER010000018.1, read on the forward strand.
TTTTTACTAGCTTGTATTCTAAACAAGCTCAGCTTTTTTTTTTTTTTTTTTTTTTTTTTT
>JASVER010000018.1:8911830-8941171 GCA_030449065.1 Oceanodroma leucorhoa
GATTAATCAATTCTTCTTGCAGGAATCAATGATACGCATTCCACTTAAGTGGGCTCAGGCTTCCCTTCCTTGTGTCTCTCAGTGCACATTTGTACTCGCCAGTGTATCATTTATCTCCAGTGCAGAGCTTTAAGGAAAGGAAGCTCACTCCGAAACGCAGACAGACTGTTCAGAGCTGGTGCCAGAAACCCTCTACGATGCACTGCAAAAAGGACTCTGCAACAGCCACGTATATTCTGCACTCTCTTCCATTTTCTGTAAATTCCTGCCTCCATTAAAAACACACTATTTACTTACTAGCAAACTTTAAGTACATGCAAACAATTTGCTTTTTCATTATTACATTTTTTCATTGACTTAGACTGAAAGAAGTTCCTATTTTTAAAATCTGAAAGAAAAATTATGGGCAAGTCTCTCCCACCTTGTCTGGAAAGAACATGCCTCCTTTACTGAGGAGCGGGGGGAAGTAAGGATACAGCGGCAGCAGAGAGAGTGGAGGAGGGTTTGGGAAATACATGGGGTTTTGGTTTTGCTTTTTGGGTGTTGTTTTTTGTTGTGTTTTTTTTTAACCTGTTTTTTATTATTATTTTAACTTCACAACTATTCTTAAGTGTCAGAAGATTTAAGAGAAAAAACAATTTCACTGCAAAAGCAGTAGTTGAGCAGTAGACTTGGGAATACCTGCTTTTCATTTCAAAGTACATTTAACATAATGCTGTATAAATACAGTAAGAATTGCCCCTCAAGAACTCTAGAGAACTCTGTTCGAACAAAATGGGCAGGATGCTTAGTGCCTTCTGTTGTTACAGCATCTGATGGGAATGCTACTACTGGAAAATGTGGAGCAATACTCTCACTTCTATAACCTCAAGTGAGAAGAATTTTGCAGTATAAGTAAAATTTCACAAAAAAAGTAGTTTTTCATGAAATCCTGTGCCTTCCATAAGCTTACAAAAGCTTCCAATATTATGCAATCTTGTAAATACTATATATATTCTCTGTTAACTAAATGGTTATGTTTACTAAACAGATACAGCACGAGTGAAAAAAAGCACAAGCGATGCTCACAACACATTACAAACTTTAAATGGGCACCTATATCACTTGCCACAAATATCAATACTCCCAAGTGCCGCACGTGACTTACGGAAGCACGGCAGTGCAAGGAGCTGCTCCCAGTGCCACAAATATTAAACACACCTGCAAATGCAGGTAGGGTGGCAACACTTTGAAGCCTTCCAAAAACCAGTATGCCTAGCTCAGGATGCTGGAGCRGGGACAGGAAGGATGGGGCAAAAGAGAAGGCACTGCTAGGGCCATGACAGACCAACACACTGCGCCCAGGGAAGCCGGAGGGGTCACTGCCAAAGGGAAGACCTACTGCAGGGTGCTGAGAACCCCAGAGAAGATGATGCACCACTTACCAAGCTTCCTCAGTAAATTTCAACCTCTACAAGCATCTACTTTGCAATACAGCTCTTCGTCGGTCGCTAAAGCTTCCTTCATAACCTGTTCCAGGACTAGAGCAAGCCCGGTGGTTAACAGAATCCAGCGGTACTACAGTAAGAAGCACGAGGCTGCAGRCACAGGCCTCTCAATCAAGGCGCCCATAACAAAGCAATGAAACACATGCGAAGGTAGTAACCTTAATGCTATCATCATCTGCCTCGTCAGAATTTAAATGGGCTTCTGAAATTAACTGCAAATCTTGACATATAATAAAACTTCTGGTAAAACAAACCTTACTACTCCGTGGAAAGCATTTACCAATTTTTGTTTATTTTCAGGATTGTCTCCTGAAGTTTTTCAGTGGTTGAAATAGCAATCTCCCCGCAGCCTGAGGTTACTACAGAATTCACAATTTCATTGGAAGAAGAACAAAGTCACACCGGTAGAGTCTTTTTCCCTTTTACAACAACAATTGATTTTATACTGAAATATTTTATTAGTAAGATCTTGAACTTGAAATTTTTCGTCAACAGCAGGTGACTAGACAAATAGCGAGACTGCCTCAAAACAGAGTAACAGTGAAACTTATTGTAATTGTTCACACTAAATACCTCTGCTAATAAATAAATAAATGAATACAGTTAATAAATGCCTGAGCAATCAATTGAGAGGAAAGCAAAGCATGATAGTACCAGGACAGGATGGGGAGAGCCCCCACCTTCCAGACGCTGTGTATGCATTTCAGTGGGGCAACGCAATGAAACCCCGTTTCTTCCCTTTGAGAGGGGCAGTCCCACTACTAGGCATTGGCTGCAGAGGTGGGTACCAACCCACCAGGAAAAATAGCAGATTTTTACATCACAGCAGAGCTATTTGCAGATCCAGCAATGATGTGTTTTGGTGTCGTTTGTTGAGGTTGGCAGGCAGCAGCCTGAACAAATCCCAGTGGAAGAGTCTGGTTTCTGCAGTCGCACATCTCACTGCCTCATCCTCTACCTCCAGGTATCTTAGTCAGGGACAGAGTTCAGCTCATACAGACAGAAATCTCAGTTAAAGATAAAAAATATCAGTATGTATTTACCCTACCATCTACCGCTCTAGAGTCTGTGTAGTAGTTTGGTCACACTATTAAGAAAAACAGTGTCTCTCTCAAATAGAGCAGGACTTCTGCATTCTGACGCAGCACGAAGACACAATTCAAGATGAGCAGATTCACTTAGCTCAGGTCCTTCTATTCCTCCTTTACCTCACTATCCCTGTCTTGCTTAACACTGCGGCTCCCGCCAATCCCTCCCTACTACAGTAGCTCAACAGCAAAACCAAGGGTGCATGCTTACTAACTAAACTTCACTAAAATCACCACCACCACTCAAAATTGAGGCTCGTAATCAGTTTGCTATCATCATCGTAAGGGCATCCCCTCCACAAAGCAGATATGCCCATCTTCTACCTTCTACCAATAGGATGAATTATATCCATCCTATTTATTATCCTTTAAACCAGTCCTACTTTTAACCCTTCTGATCCTTCCTTAAAAGCAAATACCTCCAGTCCTTCTTCTTCTGTTCTCAGCTGTATCATTCAGATAACATAATGCCTGTAACAGAACAAAACATTTTGTCTGTGTCCTTCTTTTTTTTTTTTTTTATTTTTTAAATCGATTTACAAAGCAAGAAGCAGGGATCATGGAAGCCAAGACAATGCAGCAATGCAAAAGCAATGAGATATTCAGTCCAGGAAAACTGCTGTCTACTGAAACAAGATACAAGCTTCTTTTTGTTGTCATCGAAGAATTAACTAGAGAACATGCCAATAATTTATAAAGGAGTAGAGACGAGCATAAACGATGGGGGAGGAAGACCTGCTAGCTTCTGTGCTGCAGAGACGCAGAAGACAATGATGGCCAAAGAGCAGGAATTTTTCCTCCAGGTCCAACTTTCTTTAAATGATTACAGGTGAGTAACTCGCAGCTCAGACTTGGAAAAACCTCTACATATTCCTCCTATGGAATTGGATCTGTAGTTGCATAGTATTTGAAATGGAGTCCCAACATCCTGCTGCCCCGGTTTTCCCTTTGTGTAGAAAGAGGAATGTGAATATCAAGCATTCCTATTAAACAGGGGAAGGGAAAAAAGCGTGCAAGTATTTAAAGATAAAAAGATGTTGCCTGCATGCATTTGGTGTTATTAATGCCCTAACTACTAGAACATGAACCAAATGAAACAAAAAGCTGACCGCAGGGAAGGATAGTCTTTCTTAGTGGGAGCTGGCTTTCTGTGTTGGGTGGTTTTTTGAGTTATCCACGGTGATGGCAGCATCAGCATGGTAACCCCTTCACAAGCTTAAGGAGGACACTAAATTGACCACATGTTGACTTTAACTCAAGTCATCCTGGTGTACACTCAGGCAACTTTTGCTTCGCTCGAGCTCTTCCATGATTACACACAAACTTGCAATTTTCAAACATTTCCCTTCCTGGTTACTGTCTTTTTTTTTTTTTTTTTTCATACACAGGACAAATGCTTCCTTAGTCCTGCTCCTTGCAGGCAGACTGCTCTCCCTTTCCCTCCCCCAGCCCTGTCCAATGAACTCTTAAGGAAAAAAAAAAAAAAATTCTTTCACAACTTTTTTTCTCACAAATTTTTTCCAAAGGCTACAGGAGTTTCTTGTCCACTTCAAAGCGTTGCTGGCAGGGCCATAACTGAACCTTCTTCCCTGTTCAGCACAGGCGTTACCGGAGGGATGATTATCCTTCTTGGCCTTATTATTCCCTGCCTCTGGCTACAACATCCTACCCTCCTCCATTTGGGAGCTTCCCTACTTGCTCGTCAGGTTCTTCCCCATTCCTGCAGCTGCTGACATTTTCCAAAGCTTCTCCTAGAGCGACCACTTGCTCATCTCACCCCAAAAAAACCTTTCTCCATTTTGGCTGCAACCCATTCTCAGCAGAAGACTCTGTCCTCTCCTCAAGCAATGTCCCTGCAGCCCCAGGGGGAGAGCCATGCACAGCCTCCCTCTCCATTTCCCTTGTATAGAGGAGGGAAGCACTGCTACTTCTACGAGAATCAGCATCTCGACCTGGAATAGGCTCCTGGTGCAGGTGAAAATCAACACGTTTCATGTTTTAAGATCAAAAACCACCCTTAGGATGACAAATGCATAAAGCCTGGACCTGCTACTGATYTCACTGTCAGTGATGGTATCCAAAAAAAACCCCCAAAACCCTGAAAGTTGGAGGATCCTCCACCCCAGCTACCTACCAGTTCTGAAAGTATACTCCATTTTACAACATTCTTATAACATTCTTATAAATGTTCTTAAACCACAGTCCAAAACCCAGGATAGAAGGCTGGGAGGGCAGAGGACCACACCGAATTAAGAGGAAATGGTGGAAATGAGCAAGCCAAAGCATACGATCACGGCACGCAACTGTACACCGACCTCCCTGATGAAGTATGCCATTCCTCCTAACAGTTTTTGAGAGTTTCCCCACGTCATTTTTTCACCCATAATTTTTTAACTTAGAGAAAAATAAGCAACATCTGAATGCAATGTAATTGAAAGACATATGCCTAATAAATTTTCCCTGGAAGGAAGAATTCCTTCTTCTGGCCAGCGTTGATACTGGTACATATTTTTACAATGCTAGATAGTAGTATTCCTTTCACTCAGATACCAGCACCTAATGAGCGGAGACATCCTAAATAATTCATAATAAATTCTATGTTGAGCATCCACCATGCAGAACATAAAAAATTTTAGAGCAATCAGTTTTAAGGTTGGGAGTTGCTAATTTGAATACTTCATTTCAAACCACTATTAAGACATTCAAAGCCCACTTGTATCAGCCTGGCAACGTTGGCACAGCAAGAGTTCCAAGAACCTCAAATTTGTGCAAATGTCTGAAGTGAACAATCTGAGAAATTAAAAACTTCAAGGAAGTAAGTATTAAACTCAGAATTTTAGGATTTACCTGGTGTGAACTTTCACACTAGCAAGGCCTGACCAGGCAAGTTTTATGCACCGGCAAGGCACTTGGTTTTTACCCCGAATACCCAACACTCCATCCAAACTGCCTCACAGGTCACTGCAGATGGCACAGCATCTTTCATCCTTCAACAGCACTTAGCCGTACCAATGGCTTCTCTGGCACTTGGTCACTGACTCCCTACATCCAGATTTACTGTTTCACAGTAATTGCCATTCCTGGCACTTTGTATTTGTTCGCACTACCCAGAGGAAAAATGCTGTAAATTCAGATTTGTCACCTTTGCTTCAGCACTTTTATTTGATGGATCCACAGAAACAAGATCTCGCAGCTATGAAACATCTTTTTTACGGACACAAACAGCTCCGAGTTCAAAAACCCATGCTGTCAGCATCATGTAAGCAGCTCCTCTGGCTTCACAGTAACAATACCATACATGAATTTCAGTAATTCATGCATATATTCTCTGACTATGGTAACAATACTATAAATTAATTTCAGTACATGCCACTATAACCATCAGTGTTCACCAGGACAGACTAGGATTACAAAGGCAAATGGAAATTGAGGAAGAAAGGTGAAGATCACAGGGACTGTTTGCATTGAGAAGAAGAAATGTTTTAAAATATCAGCTGTGTTCCCAAGTACTCAGTGCCCACCAGCACAGACGCTTCATCTGCTAATCCAACAGACAAACACACACTTAAATCCCGTGGGGAAAAACACTGGGTAAGACCCACACTGGGAAAAATAATAATTATAATAAACCAGTGATACACAGGGAGGGATTATGAAGGATTACTGTGAGCAGCAGTGCAGAACCAAAGAGAAAGCTCCCTGATAGACATACCAGTACCCAGTCTTGAGAAAGAAAGTGGGTTTCGTGGGGGGGGGTTCTTTAAAAAAAAAAAAAAAAAAAAAAAAAAAAAAAAAGGTTTCTAAAAGGATTTTATGATCACTAGGTTAACAAGCACCAGGTTGCAGTAAGGTTTTTCATAGCTCACATAAATGAAGACATGGCTTGCAAAGAAACCAAGAGAAATCTGTTTTCATCTTTCAGACTCTAATTTCAACACAATACAGCTCTGGCAGTTAAACTTTTGTTTCARTGGTAAACTGCATGCTTAGAAAGGGACAGGTTCGCAGCCCTGAAACAATTCTCAGTATTTTGCTGAGCAATGGCAAGCAATAAATATTATAACAATAGGGATTACAAAAATCTCAGTTCAAGAATAACACTAGCAGTGGTACAAAACTCCTGATGCCTGTTCATCCTGAACTGGAAACATCACACTTCAAGACTGCAAATGAATATTTCACCTCCCAGTACTTTTGAATTCAACATACAGTGACAACTTCCCTGTGCGTCATAGTATTTATGCCAAGACACTACGGATATAATGAAAGATTTCCTTCTTAAACTCTTATAAAGAACTGTAAAAAGTTTTACTACCAAATTTACCAATACTGCCAAGCCATTAGCTTCAACTTTACTCCAAAACAGGGCAAGTAACAGCCTGCAACTTTATAGACCCGCTTTTCTTTGTAACAGGTTGTCTGTAGATTAGGGTTACCTGACATTGACTACATCCATAAGGGCATTCCGCTAAGAACAACTTTATTTTTTAAATTACATTATATAAATTGCAAAACAATACAGTTTGTTTCCCCCAACACACTATATAACAATTCCCTACTTGCAAGAACAACTGTTTTCTTCTTATACCTTTTAATTAGAGTTACAAAATGTTTACATTAGAAGGAACAATTGCCCTGATTTTCTTTTCAAACAGCTTCTAGATCTGCTGCAACATGCCTACGTATCTGATTGACACCACTTTTCACTACACAGAAGTGGTTATACAACCCTAGTACTTCTCTTGCACTTTCTTCCAGGGCGCTCAATATTTATTCATCACATCTCATCTGTAAGAGTAAGGCATGTGTAAAACCCATTTRCCTCTATCCTGTCACCACTTAGCTATCTGGTTTCAAAGTTGTGGAAAGAGCAGGGATACAGATCTTGAAACACATTTCAGTTCAGTGCATTATTTGGTTGAAATAAGTAATTTTAAACTATTTCCTCTAYGCTTTGTAACAAAGTCAGTGTTAAGTTTTATCCAACTAAGAAGCAGCAAAGACAAAAAAAATTAGATTAAAAATTATTATTATTATTATWWTATTATATTATTAAAAATTAGATTAAAAGTTATTATGCTCCTTTTTTAAACCTGAACTAATACATGTTGGGTTTGGAAAGTTTATCTGAGCTTATTTAGAGTGGCTGACCTTAAAAAAAGAAAAAAAAGTCAAATTATTGATGAAGTAAGAGTAAATGCCTCAAGTGGGAGGAGCTGGGGAGTCCCCATACCCCCTCCCAAGAACAGATGCAAAGAAGCCTTTCTCAACATGGTTCAGCTCCATGGAGTTGAGTACTCCCCAGAGTACAGAGAAGTCTGTACTTCAGCAACGAGTTGAGAAGTACAGTCTCATACAGACACCAGCCCTCACACCATCCTGCAAGGCGCAAACATTTTTATCCAAAGTAGAGAAAAAGTGCAACCTACCTATGGCCACACAATGAGCTAGCAGCGGAGATTTTTGAGGAGGTACCTTGGGTTTTTTCCATGCATATGCTTACTTTTACACATAGCAAGCAGCCACTCAGTAAGATCACACGCTGGTATAAAAGGGGACCTGTGACAAGAGGACATACCTAACGGATGGGATCCACTGGAACAACCTGGACAATCTGCACTGGAAGTGTGTGTGCCTAAGTAATTGCAGGCGTGCTGCAGCCAGCTCCCAAACTCTAAAAACTGAGCTATTTTACATGGCTACTCCAGGACAAGGTGAATCACATCTTAAAATTATGTATTGCTCTGCACCGCCTCTAAACAGAGCCTGTGGTGCCCAGACCAGCTGTAGACACTAACCCTGTAGATTAACAGTTAGGCTACATGAACTCTGCTCTACATAATCAAACTTAGCTGGGGTGAGGGAAGTGAAGATAACCTATCTCAGCATGAAGATATCAATTTGTAACATCAATAAGAGCTGCAATTAGAGCTTTGTGCAGAGTCCCTGTGTACAGCAACAGCATTTAATCTAAAAAACTGTGCTATAGAAGTATCTTGAACTGTCCAAGAGAAGCTGGAAGTTACACAGACCAACCTGGGTAACTCTTTCAAACTCTTCCAACTGGGCTTTAATTCTCAGTATGGAACAGGAAACAAAAACAAGGGTAAGGATTTTGGTGATGGCAGCGTGCACATCATGTGATGTGATCACACACTCTGGCATTAGACGTAATAGTGGCAAACACTCTCTATGGCTAAATCCTGACAAGTATGAGCCTTTTCAATGAAAAATTCAACATCTTTATTCTCCCCGTTGGAGGCAATGTGACCTTTTTGTTCCTTCTCACAGACACCTCGGTGTGAGAGTGTAAGTTCAACATATTCTCTCAATACATACCTGCAGTTTCAACACAGCCCTGTTGTGCTCAGAGTCCACACACGTGCTCCCTCACCCGAAGAGGGCTGGCTGCCTGACTCATTTATCGCACTAGCTGATTTGCTATTTCATTTATTGTTGGCTTCCGATTGCAAAGGTACACCTTTAACCAGCAGTGCATTTACCCTCAGCAATGATACTGGGTTTGGTTTCTTTCACAATGATTCACATTTTGTATTATGTAAGTTCAGAGCGCTCACTAGGTGTCTGGTATCATTTCATTAAACAAGAAGAGATACTACGCATCACAAGATAGTAAATATTGGGGGTTTTTTATTATTAAGATTATTAAAAATACTGATTTTTGGGGGAATGAATATTAATTTTGTGAAACAGCAATAGCAGAAGGAGTCTGGATGTTCTCTTAACAAGACTCAGTCCAGGAAACATAATATGTCCCATGTTAAAATGAACATTTTGCTTAGTCTTCAGAACCATGTTTACTGCTGCAAATGGAAAATTTTTAACGTAAATCATATACGGGGGAGGGGAAATATATATCCAGTAAAGAGCATGAGATATGCCAGTATTGATTACAATCAAATATCTCAGATTCTATTACCATTACTACAGCACTTCTGTGCAGCAAATGAGGGCAACTTGTATACCTGAGGTGGCTTCCAGGCAACGAGATACAGTATGTCTTTCTAGAGACTGTCAGTACTGAACGACAGCTGTCAATACACATGGCTATATGAATGCAAACCTTAAGAACTCGCTGCTTATAAATCTAAAATCTAAATGGATTATAAATCTAAATGYTTATAAATCTAAAATCTAAATCTAAAATATAAAATGGATAAATGTGCTAAAGTAACCATTGGGTTGACTCTTGAGCGTGTGGAGTTATGAGACCTGCAATTTCTTAGATCTCTCATCCTGAACTCAGGGCCAGCTGGCTCCATTCCCTGAACCACTTGCTCAAGAGACGCATATTGCTAAAGCTGCAAGTGTTGCACATTTGTGAGAGCCTAGGGACACCGATGCTTGTGAATGCTAAAAAAGCTTCATTTCTTGTGTGAAAGCTGATTGCCAAACACCACAAAATCGTGCTCAGGTTTTCTGGTTTTTCTTTTGCCCTTGCAAACAGCTATTTGAATCGCTGACTCCGTTTACCAGCAAACGGGTTTCTCCCAAAGAGAAAGAGTTTTAACATTTGTAGGCACAAAGCTGCAAAGGCAGAGACACTGCAGAAAGCATGCGCATTGCTCATGATTGTGAACAGCAATTCAGCAGAACTGCAGAAAATAAAATTTAGAAGAAAATTTACTGCTTTACATCATTGAGAATTTCTTTCTCTAGAAAGGAGGTAGCCGTCCAGCAGATCCTTACACTCACGTAATTCATCAGCAATTGAAGAGCAGTCCTCTCACTGGGACCACATCACCCGGACCAGCAGTAAGGCTGAATTCTCAACCCTCGCCCATGAGGGGAAGCAGATTATCTACAGCAGCTGATGCCAGTAGCACCAACTCACCCCAAAACCAAACTGCATGCTCAACCCAACCTGTTAGCGTGGAGCAGCCAGACTTCTGAGTAACTGAGCATTTCCATCCACCACCACTCCTCTACCCTGAAGAGAAATGGCACTCGTATGGAGTCTCTCCATCACAGGAAAGCTTTAATACACGTTTCAGTGGGCCACTCCAAACACATTCTAGAAACTTTGGGGATTTTTGAGAACAAAACCCAAATTGTTCCTGGATAAGACAGCAACAAAACTCTACTTCAGTAGGGCCTTTGTATGTGTATACAAGTGCAAGAGTGACAATTAAAAAAAAAAAAATAATAATAATAAAAGCCCATAGAAGTTCAACCCTTGAACAAAAATTAAGCAGAGTCACTTAAGTAACCCTCAAAACATCAGTAACCTGACCCTCAGGACCATTTATTTTACTCCTTAATTATGGACTCTGTTTCTGTACCTGAAATCCAATGAAATTCAATCCTGTGATTATCCAGAGCCCAAATAAAGATAGTGAGAATGCATTTGAAGAGAAGCCATTGCAAGATCAAATGTAGTCTCTTACCGCCTTACCCTTTTCAGTTTTCCATGTTGATGATACTTTGCTTAAACTATTTATCCGGAAGAGGAAGGTTGAACACCATCATAAAACCTGCAAGTATCCACAGGCACAGAAGAATTTGATTCATGAGGACGTCCACTGCCACCAGAAAACTTCAGACAGAATCCACTCCTGAAGACCAAAGACTGACCACACTGGCTTCAACACAAGACTTAATACAAGGCTGAAAACAGACTAGGAATACACTGCACGTTCTCAGTAGCAAGAAAATCACTCACCAGGGCATTTACCTAGAAATGTGTTGGCTTCAGCTTCAGTAGAGGTCCTTCAAACCACAGCAGAACCATGTCTAGGAAACTTCTCTGACAGGCAATCAGAAGGGGCTGTTGCTCACTCAGGCACGTCACCCCACAGGAACTCCAGGAAGGGTAATGACATGCGGTCAGCCTAACAAAGCATAAGGTCCCCTCTGGCCTTAGATGTCACAATCACCCATGTAGCACCTCCCTCCGCGGGTATTACTGCAGAGTGACCCAAGCAAGTGACATCAGTGACATTCACCACCTCCAAAGAGCAGGCTACAGACACAGACGGTCCATGTAACGGCTTAGTACAAATACATCCTTCTGTCTCTCCTTCCCACACCCATTGCCTGCTGCCTCTGCACACCAGTAATCCCCAGTGATCCAGCCATACCCAAAGCACCAGCCTTCCTCGGAGCTGGGAGCTGCACAGGGTCACCCTTGGCCACCTCTGCTCACGGTGGGGAGTTGCACTGCACAGATTTCATGACATGATGTGAATCCAACTGCAGGGCTGCTGCCTGACGAAACTGCAAGTCATATACTGATAAATGTATACCATTAAGAGTTTAGTTCCAGAATCTGACAGCTTCACTGGCAGATCTCCCTGCCTGGACACAATTCTGCTGATTTCAGAGTGTTTCTACCTGGTTTCTAACCAAATGTGACCCTGATCACGTAACAGGCCACAACAGATCATTTTCCTGTAGGGTCTGGTCCCATATATGCTCATCACAAGACTCAAAAGTGGTTTTGTTTTCTCTTTCAGATGCCCTATCTTTCAGATTTGATATGTAAATATCAAATTCCAGACACGTAGTAGATTATTTTCTCAATTCATTCATACAGCACGAACTAGAGGATGTTTGCAAAGTTTTTATTATTTGCAGATGAGATATGGGGAAAAATGCGAATTGGCTTTTTAAAACTGAAAAGCAAGTAAGGTATTTCAATGGCAGATAGAGCTTGGATGACTCCTACTTATTTTTTTGTACACAGTCCAGCTGAATGTTAACAACCAAGCCCGTGCTCTGTACAAGTGTAATAAAAAGGAGGTGCTGTAAAAAAAAATAGATTGAACAGTTTGCCCTGGACTGATAAAGCAGCAAGCAAATAGCACAATTGTACGGAAGCGTGCTTAGTTTGTGAAAGCAGACAGTCTACCCTTGTTAGCTCTACAGCTACAATCAGTTCAGGACAGCGGGGGGTGGGAGAAGGAAGAGGGAGGAAAAAAAAAAAAGAACATTTCCCTTTCCATCCGGAAACATAAGATTCAAAAAAGGAGTGTCCTTCRTTGTTTCTGATCCTCAGGGTATGCCACTTTCTCTTACGAAAGAAGTTCAGTTGACTCAGACCACAGTCATGTTTCAGCAACCTATAAGTCAGTGAACATACCTGATTTTATAGGCTTTGTACTTTAGTTAAAAGTAGATAGTTGTATAATACAGACAATTATCTACCTACATTTTTAAATAAATTATTTCCCCTCCTTCATATTGACCACCTGGGGTTTTTTTTTCCTAATATTGATTTCTATATGCAGCTTGCTTGGCAATAAGCTCATCCAATGCATTTTCTGTCTTTTGTTGCTGAAATGCTGACTATACATCCTCTTAACATTAGTAGAAGTGTTTACATTTAAAAAGTTTCACTAGCTGTTAAAAAGCACACGCATGAGTTTAAAGTTATTTAATGGTGTACAAATGCAATATAAATATATCCTGGGATAGAACAGACACAGAAATATCCTTTTAAATCATTATCAGAACAATCTCAATTTGGAAACATATACCACTTACAAACTACAGGGCAAACAGAAAAGAAGCAACATCTGAACCGGCAGAGTCCCACCACCACGTATTCATTCTTCACCATGCATTATAGTTCAATTGCTTTCAATAAAAGTCAACTTTTTGTTAAAACTCCTGACTCAGTAGCATTTGCAGGATTCCTGTGACAGTACTGCTGGTAGCTGAAAATCTGTCCATCTGCATCCTCCTCACACAGTGAGTTCAGGCGTATGAGAACAGTACGGCACGTAAGAGCATGACAGAGTCCGGACAGAAACACTGCTGTAATCATTCCTGCACACCAGCTACCCCTTTTGTTTTGTTATCGCATGCCTTAAGGAACAGCTCATGTAATCAGGATGCAAGATTAATAGGACGGTACAGAATTCCTTGATTACTGTTCTGGTATAGTGAATAGCCTGGTTTTAAGACAGCAAAAATGAAGCCCAAAGACAGCATAAAAAAAAAAACCAAAAAAACAAACAAAAAAAAACAACAACAACAACAAACCACAAACCCAAACAACATCACCCTGTACATGTATGTGACAGAGTAAAGGAAGAGAAGTTTATACACCATTTATAAGCAGTTGCAAACCATCTCCTCCTTTCTTCTACTGCAAGACAGTAGATGAGGAAATGACCACAACTGAGGTACTACTTTCTCCATGATTTCTTCCCATAGCATCATTATGTAACTCAGAAATGCACAAGAACCAGTAAAAGTTCTAAACCAGAGCCTTCAACATGCATATAGTGTGTACGAGGGAAGGGGACATTGTCATGCAACAATCAATTGCAACAATCGGAAACCACACCAGAAGAAACACTAGCGGCTAGGAACTAGTAGAACAGAATTAATTTTGGTGAAAAAGCCAGGAACACCGATGCCATTGAACAGGTCAGAAATAGCTCTGTTCCCAGAGGCAGCAAAGGAAGCAAAGCATCATCACTGTTAACATCAGGATGGTTAAATCTAAATACAAGCAGCTTTTCTTTTCTCAGGGGCTTTCTAATGAAGAGAGATGTCTAGAGTAAGAGGGATATGCCACAACAAGGAAGAGACACAAAATAATGCATGTAAATCATTCGAGATATTTGTTACTAGGTTTCGTTGAAATCTCCCAGGCTATCCAGTTTCAAGAAATTACTTCTCATTGTATGTCCTCATGCCTAATAACAGCGTGTTTGTCAAAGGCATACAGAGTCACTTGAAAATGCAAAGTCTAGAGGCAAAAGATGAACAATGGTTATAATGTCATCTAAAATTATTTAGTAAATGGTCCCATTTGCATATTCCACCAGCTGCATTTTTGCAAAATGCTGGAGATAACATGACGACTATGACAGCTGTTAACAGAACCTGAAGGTTTCAACAAAAGCAGTAATAATAAACTGCAGTTGTGCTGTAGCATGTTTTTTAAAACACAAAAGAATAAATCACCGCTTACTAAACTCAAACCAGTCATTTAAAAAGCTGGTTAGGGGTGGAATTATAATTTGCAATATCCCAATTTTCAGGGCTTGGTATTATTATTAAATAATATGTAGTATAGCAAGCACTCCCCTGTTTGCCCTCTCCAGCCCTACTGCAGCTCTGCATGTTTCCTTATCCCTAATATAGAGATCCTGAATATGACATTATAATCACGAAAGCTTACATCTCCAAGGGGAAAACATGCTTTCTTCAGCACTGCGTGCAGAAGGGATTAAAAAGTTTTGGTAGATTGAGTTSCTTTTAAATCAGCATCAGTAGCACAGTAGTCTACAAGCAAAGTTGAGACCAAGGCAATTAACCCCATCAATCTAAAACGAACACGTACACATGCAGACAACTCTTTCTTACCAGTGTCAGCTGAACACTATTAGACCACTTACTATCTCAGATTTCTTTTTTTGCCCATGACCATCTTATTTACAACACTTCTGTATTAGAATAAAATTACAGCACTTTAATGAGGAAAAAAAAAAACTACACAGATTTAAATTCCACTAACATAGATCAATATTCTCCCTCCTCTAAATTTCTCATATTTAAGCCAAATACATCACTGATAGATCTCCTTCTGGCTTCAGTGTATCACTTAGCTTTAAAAAAAAAAAACCACACCACTAGTAATAAATCACTTCAGATAGCTATACTAAAGTCATAAAGTCATAGCTATACATAAGCATTTCCTTTGCTTTCATTCTGTTATAAACATTTAAACAAGTATGCAATATTGGAATCAACATCCTTACTGCCAAGTATAGATTACTATATAAAAGTTTCAACCACAGTATGAGTAAATTGAAAAAAATTACATAAGAAACAGAAATTATTAAGCAGTTTAACATCATGGAGTCCACACTTTTCTAAGAGGAAGAGACTTTCTTTTCAACAGCCAATTACCACAAACTATTCCCTTTTCAGCTTGGCGAAGCGTGGCATGTCTTTTCATACAGAAGCTGAGCTACAGGTGAGCAGTAGGATTAAATACAGCGATATTTTACCACATCCTTACTAGAGGGGAAAGATAGTCTTGCGGTTAAGGAGTCAGCAGGTCGGCACTTTATTTGCAGCTTGGTGCCGAACTGCTTGTGTGGTCCTGGACCAGCCAGCGACCTCCTGTGCCTCCCTTCTCCACATGCTCCGTGGGGTTAATTATGTACTTGCCAAACTCACACTATGACCTTTGTTTGCAGATTCGGTTTTGGAAGGGAGAAGGTGGTGAAGCACAGAAGGAAATTACCAAATTAAGAGGAGAAGGCACTGGAGAGCCATCTCCTCGCTCCTAATTTGGGTGTTGCACGCTGTTATAACTGATGGGTGCATCACAGCTTTGCTGCAGCACAGACGACCAGTACAGCAAAGTACTTTTCTCTTTCCTAAGGTAATACAAAGATGCAGAGAAAAACCACAGAAGGACTTTATGCAAGTACCCGCTCGCTGCAATTAACACCATGCTGTTGTGAAACGCAGTTAACGAGGTCCTCACAGAGAAYGAGCCACGGGAATACAGGATGCTGCTCCCAGATGAGTGCTCCCATTCTCCATCACCTGTATTTGGAATAAACCTACAGAGCTTCCCAGTTAATGCAGGGCTGCACTGGGAGAGCAGTGATTAAAAGGAGCCCATTCCTACTCTGTGCCCCTATTTCACACCTGAAAAAKCAGGGCATTGACAGATATATTTCCCTTCTCAAATCACAGTGAAGCAAGTGAAGCAAAACTAACTAGATATTTCCTGTATCTTCACCACAGGATTCAGCCAACGCTTCTGAAAGGAACCAAAAGACACTGCAACCGTTTTCTTAAATCCTAGCCACAGCATTTATAGTCTCCCCTATTCATTTCTACATATACCTCTTTCCATCCCTTAGGTTCCTGTGCACTTGGAAATTTGTTAAAATGGAGTAAGGAATAGTCGTCATAAAAAAGTACCTCTCATTAATTTTTTGACAATATATTACTGAAGTCACATTAAACTTCTCTGAAGACACTCTGATTTCTGAATTACAGCTGAGATAGTGAACCTTTTAACTGTGTAGGGAGACAGAATATTTAATCTTTACTAACAACTTGTACAACCTGCATGCATAATCTTACCTCCATGTTAAAAATAAAGGCAATTTGAAGTATTTCATCCTATAATGAAAGCAACCTATCAAAAGCATTAATCCTTTCGCACGGCAAGAGGAATATGCCATGGCAGCCCAACTGCATTTCAAATCAGAGCCTCTGCTCACCTTGCAGTAGCAGAGCTGGTGCCTGTATGGCACACAGCAAGCACGGTCAGCAGCAGCAAGTCTGGATACAGCTCTAGAGTCCACGGCAATGACCAGGGCAATGGCGTAAGTAAAGACACAAAGAGGAAAAGTCTCCATGCTTTTAAACATTAGAATTTCAAGTGGATTTTATTAGCTGATTTCCAAAGGCTTCCCAAACAGACAGGTCCTATGCCAGTATACAGCTATAGAAATTACTTGAAAAGTGATATGAGCGCTTGCTAAATAGTATCATCA
Source organism: Oceanodroma leucorhoa (assembly GCA_030449065.1). NCBI lineage: Eukaryota > Metazoa > Chordata > Aves > Procellariiformes > Oceanodroma > Oceanodroma leucorhoa. Next base: position 8,928,907 of record JASVER010000018.1, read on the forward strand.
CCATTAAAGTGGCCTAAGAAGTAATAAAACACAGATCTAGTTTTAATCAGTGGAGCTCTACACTGAGCGTAGTATGCCTTAAAATCCATGCTTTAAAAAATATTTACCACTTCATTTTTTTATTAGTTCCACTTTTTCCTTCTGCGTATTTACTTTACACTTATTTCAAAATTACTCTGATATTTTGTTTCCCCCTTCTCCATTTAACAACATCCCCAAACCAGCAGAGCTGATCAAAGCTAAAAGCCTTGTCCTGCTGCTGGTGTATCACCAACAGATGTTAGGAGCACTTAATTGCAAGGCTGCGATCTGCTCTCTGAAGGAGGCTGGTAGCAGGTGTGACGATCTGGTCTGCAGAACAAACCATATATAAAGATCCAAGAGATGGGGGGGGGAGGGGGGACTCTACCACTTTGCTTTCACATATCATTGGATTTGGATTTGTAGGCCTACTTACTCAGAAGGAGGGAGAGGGGAGCTACAAAGTTAAAATAGATAAATCTCGGCATCTCTGAGCTCAGTATTTGATTTTACAGCTCCCCACACGCTGCAAAGCAGGCAGGTGAGCAGCACCGGGCTGACTCCCATTTGCTGTTGATGCTGAGAAAGGCACAATTTGCAACTGCAGAGAACAAACCCTCCTATTTACTGCATCTAGGCACGGTTTACAAATCTGAAGCCATGTGGTCTTTACCAAAGGCCGGCCTTCTGTTTAGCACATCAGGTGAAAGGCAGGCTGCAAAGGGCTGTTTATTATAAACCGGTTTCAGATCTCTGCTCCCTGTCTCAGCTTGTAGCTTACACTGCAGAATAACACAAAACACAAAGTGGATTATTACACTCCGCACTTGAATTCAGAAAAGAACACCACACTTATTTGAAAAAGCGACAGGAAAATTCTGGATTAAAAATGGCATCCTTCTAAAACATTAACTAATTACAGAAAAACTATTTTTTTTTATTTCAGTATCATACACAACTTTAATCTCCAAAAGTGATCAAGAAAAAATGTGTACTCGTGTCTTAAAACGGATCTCTATTCACAATGTCTTTGGCATCCACCAACCTTTGGAAACAAAGCCTTTCAGAAGGCAACAGAACACTGGCACTGAATCAGAAGCAACTTGTGRAGGCAGCTAGAGTTAGGGCAGTCTTCACACACTGCCTAATCAGAGACATAATACATGGTCTAATAAAGGGAAACACAGACCACCCGTAAAACAGGACATACATTTTCCAAAATGAGCTATCATGATTTACAGATTCAAAATAGTTTAACAACTTTCACATAAAACAAAGAAAAAAAAAATCCCCTTTTTAATTTTGTTCCACTATGAGACCAAGCAAGTACTGAATTATAAAACTGAAGTAATTGAGAACAAAATAGACCATTTCCTAAAAATTGGGCTCAAGTACAGTAGATGGCTACAGTAAATATTGAACTACGTATTTTTTTTAAAAGTCAGAAGAATAGCATCCATGTCTAAGCAATTACACAGCCACCTTGAGAGCATTTTTAGAAAGGGGATTCCCACATGGGTCTACCTGATCACCCTGTACCGCCCGCAGGAAGACACCAGACCACTGCCCAAACCTTTCCTTAACCACTTAGCTGAGCACTTCTCCTACCAGTCACTGGCCACCAGAAAAATAACACCACAAAAAGCAGATTTAGTCTCAGTCTGAAATACACAATCCTCAAAAAAATATTTCAGAAGTAGATTTATAATACAGTTCCCTTCAGCAGCTTGCTTAGACTTCTCCAAATCCTGAAAGGTAAACAGCAGTACATCCAAGCTAATTACTTCATATTCAAATATCAAAAGAATATTTAACTAGGCACAAATTAGCTTTTCGTACAAGCTARCTCACATTCCCCAGCTAGGGAATTCCACCAGCAAAGGAAACTTCTTACCTCCACAGAGACAGGGTGAGGACCAGGAGCCTTTTCAGCTAAATATTTTATAAATGCCAAAAGGTACAATATCGGATACTCATTATCTGTGGCTTTCAATTTAGCAGAGGGGCTTCAAGCTAACGACAGCTATTTTGGGGCAACACCAAAGCAACAAAAGGGTCACCAGGAATTTACTTCAAACAACTATATTAATAAAGGAGAGATTTATAAGACAGTGATTACAATAACATTTCATGCGTATTAACATCTGGTTTTAGTTTACCAAAGCATTATGTTCTTGAGTGATTGCTGGGCACGGGGTGAGACTACTACGTTGCCTAATATAACCACAAGTTAAACACATTGTTTTACATACAGAGCATAACATTTTCTTTTTAGACCAGGTTAGCTAAGTCTAGAAAATATAGAAGGTTTTCTCTTTAAACAAATGGCAGCATTTAAACATACAAATATTCTGCATACACACAGTTATAGACATATAAAACCATGTCCACAGGCTGTTCTACAATACAGAGCCTACGCTAACAGACAATTCCAAATTTAAAAGCTCTTATTTCACACAGTCCACTTTTTCTTGCAATTTCTTAGTTCAGACTTCAAATTTTCCAGAATTATTACAGAGCACATTTATTTGTCCTATTTTTCATTTGAAGAAAAACTAGAGAAAGCACTAAAAGCTGCTGTTAAGGAAACTCAGTGAGGGCAGAAAACATCAAACCTATCTTCTCAAATTAGTATTCTTAACACCAGAAAAAAATGTCCAATATAGGATTTGGAAATGATGCTCTGAACTTGCACCATGCCCAGAAGACAGGACTCTCTTTGGCTGGGTRAGGACAGCGGAGGAGTCTCTTGTGCTGAGAGAGACTCCTTTCCCCTGCCCCCAGCCCTCTCGGACCTACAGTGCAGCAACAGAAGGAGCATCTTCGTCAGTGATAAAAAATTAACTCGGACACACCCTCACCTTGATCCAAACCCGAGCCCTCCCGCCCGTGCCTCGCAGGAGCCCCGCGGAAGCGGGCAGCTCAGCCCGGGAGAGCCACGTCCGCAGCCGGGCTCCTCTCGTCTCTCTCAGAAAGCAGCAGCATTACTCCTCTTACCCAGCCCTCATCCCTCTATAATAAAAGGCAGAAACATCTAGCAGAACAAGCGAGATGTACGGAGATGACTACTCTCCAGCTGGCTATATTATTACAATTGCACAATATTTTTAACTTTCAGCAAAGCCTAACACTTCAGGCTAGCAGTCTTCCAGCAGCCTGGTACTGCCAAAAGACGGAGACAAATTCAAGGGGGATAAAATCCTTTCCCTCTTCATCTTCGCAGGCTGCACGCGGCACCAAAGCCAGAGGCTCATTCACCAGGAACGGCTGGCCACCGCAGCCCGGCCACCGCAGCCCGGCTGCCTAAATTCTTCTTCTTTTGGTACTTGGTAGCTGGCCGCTTTCCCAGCGCTCGCAGCTGCAGGCAAGCAGTCTTCACAGGAAGGCAGAGGGGAAAAAACTGACAGCACAAACAAATGCACACTTAAAAAAATGCAAATAATGTTTGGTACAACAGGTTCTTGGAGAGACCAAATTAAATCAAGCCTTGTTATTCCACTTAGCGGTTTATTAAAAAAGCTAAAGGTTCTGAAGCTTCCAATTTATTCTTTTTTTTTTTTTTAAACTGTCATTTAAGTTGTTATAGCAACAAAACTTCCAGGCTACTTGGTCTAAGAGACACTCCAGCATACCTAGAAGGAATTTTTCCATATTTCATTAAATTCTGCTCCCGCTCCTTCCTGTTCAGAAGGACTCCCAAAACTTGGAACAAAGTTGTTCTTCTCATTATATGCACAAAGAGGTGTACCTCTGCAAGTTTCTCACAAGTAGGATATTGCTTCTGACATTTAATAGAGAAAAAAAAACCCATCATGTGGCCTTTGCCTAGGGGTAAGATAGAGTAACTCCACAACTTTGAAAGCACATGCAAAAAACATGGGGTAAGGTGAAACTACTTTTTCATTTAGTAAGTGTGGCTACATTTCTTCAAACAAATGAAAACACCTAAGTGGGTGCGCACGCAAATGTACAGGCACTCCCAAAAGTCCCATCTCCATTTAAAATATTTTATACCCACGTAACTTTTTTTTCTCCTATTAGTAATACAACATGAACACCAGAAATATTTTAAATTGCCATTCTGAGTCTGTGAAGACATGCATACCCAGAACAAAAATCCTATAAACGTGGCCACTTAAAAAGAAAACTGCTAACGATGTACCAACTCGCTCCTCCTGCAAAGGATTCAAAATCTCGCTGCATCAGCAGCAGGCTGAGTGTGAGAGAATGTGGAAAGTATGGCCAAAAACGTGACATTGCTTTTCCAAAATAGTGTCTATTTTCCCTACAAAATCAGAGATTCACTACTTTCACTAAGCTTATTGCCCAAAAAGGAAAGCTTCCTATAATAAATTCCACAGGTTTCTTTTTAAAAAGAAAGCCTTTTGGGTGACACCTGTTGTGCCACTGAGGTCAATTTTTCATCCTCTTCCTAAATTGACCACTTTTACCTCCAGGGCACCAAGTTAAGCAGTTTCTTCCCATCTTCAGCTCTTTATATTAGTCAGTACTTAACCTCCTCCATCACTGTCTTGCTTCCATGCAAACTCCTGTTTCCCTCTCATGTGAAAGAAAAGGCACCAGGAGTTACATCCATTTATCATTACCCCAAAAGCGTTTCCTTTCACCAGCCTCCAAGGACATCCCATCCTTTTTTCCACCCCTACAGAAGACCACCCTTCTCCCCATGGTCATTTCCCTTCTGCCAGCCCTGTCTCTGCTACCATAAAAGTCCTGACAAGCTGGAGCCACAATGATCCGGGAGGCGACTCCGGGAGGCTACTCCAGCCAACTGCTCCAGCACCAGGGCTCCAGCACCAGGGCGTGGTGCCTGGCGGGAACACAGCAGCATCCCGGGGCCCAGCTCCATGGGATGCTCACCTCTGCTCCTGGGCAGCAAGAGCTACACTCCCTCCCACAGAAACACACTTGGCCTTTATTACTCTTCCCCTCCACTGGAGACCCCAGCCCTGAGATGCAGCGTGTGGCATCTAGTCCAAGAGTTTTTAGCTGGGATACATTTCTCCTTTTGTTTGGGACTAAACAGGTTATTAATGCATATCACTTTACAAGAAGAAACTGAAGTAGGAAATAAGTTACTGACATGCACCTGCTACCTGATTAAAAAAGAACAACAGCAAATACTGCAACAAAACAGTTATTAAAATTATTTCTCATCTAACAAGTATCTGGAACCAATTTGAGAAAATAACTAAGGCTACCAGTAGGAAAAAATCTGACATTGCTAAAGTATTGTAACAAGTAAAATTAATGTGATTATCTCAAAAAAAGGCCCTAATGTTCACTGTTAATTTAAAATCTTTTTTTTCCCCCAATTTAGAATTTGACTCATTTCTCTTTCACTAGTAATATTAGTCATTTTGGCAAGTATTATGTACATCTGTGCTGCTGTATTCTTTTTTTCCTTCTTATTTTTTTAAACAGCACCGTTGGATTATGTAACTTAGCTCAAAGGCAGTTTGGGTTTTTGGTGGTTTTTTATCTATCCTCCAGTACCAGACTTGCTGAGCATTACAGTAAAATGACCTCAAAGAAATAAGGAAAATATATAATGTATATTAAAAAGGAGGGGAAAAAAAAAAGCACAGATGCCCTGAAGTATCTCACAGAATTTTGTAATACTTTTTGCTCCACTTTTTTATTTTCTTACTGCTCACAAAATATTTCTGAGTGAGAACATCTGTGCTATACTCTGGATTGATGTTAGAAGAATTCCACTTTATTTTCAATATACATAAGCATTGCTTCAGCATTGTTGCATGTTTTAGCCATTCAATTTATATTTGGATGAAAAGGTTTGTTTTCCTTTGAAGAACCAGGAAATTGTTTTAAAGCTACATGAACCATATTCTGTATAACTAACATCACCAGCATTTCTCCCCCATTTACTCCATCTTATTTTACCAGATTAAATGTGCCACGACCAAAAGATGTCATAGTCTGGTACAATTGAGAAAGTGTTACTTCCAGTGGTGTTTTTATAACAGAACTAAAACATCTGCGACCATTATAACCAAAGTTAAAGTGTAAAAAGCTATGAGAATCAGATGGTTTTCCACTGGTGGAAGGCTATCGCCCAGGAGAAGAAAGGCTGGCAACTCCCTAAACCCCAAATTGCCTCCAGGACCTGTTCTCCTGACGCGCTGAGCGCTTTCACAGGCTCCTCCGCAGTCGTCCCCTCAGAGCTACAGGAATTGCTCACAGCAGCCAAACACTGCGTTTGCTCCAAGGGAAATCACTCTCAAGCCACTCTTCCACAAACACACACTTCACTTCGATYACCGTTAAGTAACGCTGAAATACTGAGAAACCACATAACACCAAACTGAAAGCAATGATGTATCCCACCCAGCTAAAGATAGTACTGCTCACATCAGCCAACCACGGTAGTACCACACATACATACCCTTTACTGAAAACACCTTCAAAGTTGAAGGGCTTGCATGCTGTCCACTGTTTATGTCCCTCTTCATAAGCACTACAGAATTCAGTCTTCCTCTTTATTAGCCTTGAATAATCCCAAAAGCATTCACCCAGCTTGCTCAAACAACAGSGGCACAGCCCCAGCATGGCCCTTGGGCCTCCCGAAGAAAAGGCTCCTCCCTCATACCACAGATGGCTGAACACAGGCAAGACCTGGCGGAGAGGGGCTGCAGCAAAGCCCTGCCCAGGGAAGGGCACAGCTTGAGCAGCTCCCTGCCTCCCGAGCCACAGGTCCCCTCGGACACAGTACTGCTGAAAGTCCCCGTGCAAGGGACCTCCACAGCCACTGCCACACTCGATCCAAAGGTTCATTCCTACTTTCACCCTGCAACTTCTCGTGCAATGTGTCAGAATCACCTGTACTCACAGATGAGGATGACGACAGGAAAACACTCAATCGGCTGAAAACACAGGGGGAGTTGGCGAGAAATGGTTAAAAGGAAGTTTTCTGTAATGAGTGGAGGGAATTAAGTCACTATATGCAAGATGTAGCCTTGCGTTTCCACCATCAACTCCCAAACCTGCAGGATCACACAACAGCTTTCTAAACACAAAGTGACCGTGACTCATTTCAGTACCTTTCTTCCTCAAATTAGCAGCTCTCCACTGCTGTTCATAGCTTTCACCAAGCTGCAGCAGAGTGACGTTGCCAGTCAGCTGGGTTTCCCTGCCGCTGTTGGGAGCTCAACATCAGCAAAGAGGCCAAGAGACAGCTTGAGAAAAGTACCGGCGGCCCCAGGGAATCTGGGCTCTCCTGGCTCACCTCAGGTAAATCACTGAAATACTACCCAGCCAATACTAAATGCAGAGCCCAGTAAACCGACAGACAACTGAGCAGCAGGGGTGAGAGGGATTTTTTGGGTTTATGGTTCCTTTTTGGGGTGGAGAAGGCTCCTGCGCATTCTGAAAACAGCCTATAAGACTTCTTTCTACTTAAAACAGGCTCAAGATTTACACAGATATCAAAATAAAATCTAATTCTAAAAAAAAAAAAAAAAAATTAAAATCTTTTTAATGCTAAATTTAGCCACTATTTCCCATGAGTGTTTTCATTACGATTCTGAAGGGGTCTCTGCATGGGCACTGTGGCGGAACCAGCTAAGCCTGTGCCCAAAACCCAGCAGCCAGTCTCGAGTGGGGAATGTGCCGAGACCAATACAAAACCCAAGGAAAATCAGCAGATTTTCATATCAACCCACCCCTGTGTATTAGGGCCTACAAATGATGTTCCAGTGACACACGAGCAACTGTGAAACTGTTTGCTCTGCAGAACACAAAAAGCATCAAAGTTGCCGTTGCGTACCTGGAAGACAACCTGCTGTTTGGGAGCTGACTTTTAAGCAAATATTCTGCAAAGTCCCAGTTAGCTGACACTGGGGGAAAAAAAAAAATCAAAAACAGGAAAAAAAAGTTTCACACATTCACAGAGAATACAACCTTCCCCTCTCACAGTTCCCTGCCGATGAATGTCAGGCCTACCAAAGAGGTGGAGCTTTAAGCCTAAGCTTCCCATGTACAAATTAAGTGAGAATATGGTCATTTGACACCTGTTACCTTTGCTTACACACCCAGCTTTCCTTGAGTATTGCTCTCTTATCAGCAACTGCCTTCAAACACTATCAAAGAGCAGATTATAATTTCTTTTCACAAATATTAATGTACCACAGTTTTTAAATTAACAATTCAAGCATTGTTCCATACAACATCACAAACCCCCGAACACAATCTCCCACAGGATTTGGTGAGGGGGAGGGGAAAGGTGCCTCAAGAGAGTCCTAAAATCTTCTTGATTCAGCAGGAAAACTGTTAATTTACTTATTTTAACTAGAAAATCAGGGTTATATACAGGGTCTAGGAACATCACTACAAGCTCATGATACACAAGACGTCAGACTGAACTATCATAGAGACTCAACGATCCCTATAGGGATGGAACATGAGACTGAACAAATCCTGTAAATATATGATTTCCTATTTCATATTCCTGTTTACCATGCTCATTTACATCACTCAAAGACAACATAGTAACACTAAAAATGAGAAAAAATATTATACCTATCCATTACCTATGCATGCTTATTTATACCTGCAAGAAAAAGAAGATAAAAGGTGAAATGCTTAYGATATCCCAAAAAACCCAAAGCACACAGAGATTACAGTGACAGTCGAAAGTCACCAAAAAAAGTCAGAAGGGTCTCTGGCTATAACCAGAGCAAACCAAAGGTACAGGATGCACAATTAATTCTTTTTGATAAAAGGTTACTTGATAAATCATTTTTATGAAAGTTTTCCACATTTTAACACTAGGTTACAGTCAACCATTTGATAAACATGTTTCACCTGCCTTCCTGTCTGCTCTCTTTTGGGGCAGCCCATCATCTCTTGCCATTAACATTAAGCCAGTCAGGTGTGGCTGACTTCCCCCTTCTCAAAATGCCTCTTACCTTCTCACCAGCATATTTTTTTATCAGCAAATTAATTGCTAGGAAGCCATGAGCAGAACTACATCAACACAAAACCTGCACAGCCCCTGACCAGCAGCATTTGGAAACGCACCTACCACTTCTCAGGCCAGCTGCCCCCTGCCCAAACTGTACTCGTCTAACGCTCACTCAGAAACCGTGCCAGAGGCTGCGCCAGTCCAGCCACACCAACACAGCGTGTCAGTAGGCCACCAGGCAAACAAGGTTTCAATCAGCGTGATCAATTTTTGCCAACTCCACTTGCCCTGGGCAAGGTGGGCTTTTCAAACGTCTCTTACCATTCACTTGTTCGTTCACCACAAACACAACTTGCAGAAAAATGGATCACATTTCAGACCCAAAGCTTCTTTTGGAATAAAAGCAAACAAACAGAAAGACTTCCTATAAACACTACACAGGCCAACCTTCAAGCACAGCCTGTCATATTAATAACTTATTCCACACTTAAAGATTTAGTATTGACAGCAGTGTTAATCCATAATGAATTTTTTGAGATTTACGAATCCTAATCAAAGACAACTGCATCCAGAACTAACTGCTATAACTAGGTGTGTTATCCATATGCTTTTTAAGTCTTAAAATTTTACAGAGAGGAGAACTATTATCTGGATTATTTTCCGTAAGTATTTTTTTCATTCTTACCATGTCTATTCAACCTAAATAATACCAAGTCAGAAAAATTCAAGCCGAGGTCAAATTTTGAAGTTACTCGCTCCTGGCACTTCGCAAGCACGATGCCAGGCTGCCTCACCAGGATTGCCCAGGTACGTCAGAAGTGCTCGCCATGCAGATCACTTACTGCTAATCACAACCTGGAAACCATGACAAAGCGGGAGGTAATCTGAGAAGGGCTGACAACTCAGTTCTCAGAGGCTTCAAGTAGTTCTCCTGAAGGAGCTGCTGCATACAGCAGACACACACATTTTTGCACGATGAGAAATGCTGGTTTTCCTGTAAGTATGAAAACCATAAATTTAATTCAAATATTTTGAACAATCTTCCACCAGATATGTTTTTTTTCTGTAACAGCACAGTGGTGGTTAAGCAGATTTCAGCATCAGCTTGATACCAGCTGCCAGATTGTACATTCATATGTGCACACATACTTTCATCCTCTTAGTTCAGGAATTATTTGTCCCCTCTCTTGCCTCTTTCTGAAGTAAAGATTTGCTCATCTGCTACGCTAGCACAGAAAGAAACCACCTAACTGCTATAAAAAGACAGTAATCTATGAAATTCTGCCATTGAAACCATAAAATTACTATGTTACTCTTCGGTGAGCACAGCAAACAGCACCATACATTTACTTACAAGACACTGAGAATCCACCTCCTTACTACCTAAACATCGCTGTGGAAAATCTTCAGCGAATTTGAGTTAAAAGGTTTGACAGTGACTGTATAAAACACTCAGAGAAAGCCCGTGGACTCTGCTACTGTGTTTTCAACCACAGTATTTCCATATAATAGAAACAATCTCAGTAATTATGGCTACCTCAAGTCCATACCAGTGGCATATAGCATAACCACCATATAAATACTAATAAATAAAACCACCGTGTCATTTTAAACCCAGAATTGGAAGCTTTGGGGACTGGGGGCCAGTCAAAGTCTGGCTGTACCTCTGCAAACCGCCTTTTTAGTAAATACATTGGCATATTTGAAGAAGAGTTACATTTTGATTTTTTCATGTTTCCACAGGTGGGGGCACTTCTTTGTCCGTGAACCCACACCATTTGTAATCACATAACCTTTTCCTGGTGACTGCATGTGTTTCTCCTGTGCTCACTACTGCAATCACTTCCAGGCTTAACAATATACTGCAGAATGTAATTGCCACCCCTTAATGCAATTTAACAGTTGGAAACCAGGACACAGTCCAGTGCCACATGAGTTACATGGGCCACAGTTTTGAAACACAACACATAATAATTCATTTTATTAATGTTGTAACACTGATGAACAAATTCTGCAAACACTTCTCATCCGAATGGCCCAATGAGGCATTGGGTGCTCCCCCAAGGGACACACTTTACTGTCCACTGGTTTACCTTAACCAGAAAGGTACTTTCGGCCACTGTCTCCTACATGCAGGTAGATTGCCATGTGCATTAACTGCTGTATATGAATAACAGCTGGTATGCAGGCACAGCCATAAGCTAGTGAATTGTTTTACTCTTTTTCCAGCCAGAATCAACTGTGTTACAAGAGGAATAATAAAAACACAGAGAGAATGTGTTCTCTCCAAAACCAAGTTCTTCAGGAATCAAGTGGGGAGGTGATGGGAACGTCAGTTACTTTTCTTCCCCCAGCAACTGTAATTCTGAGAAAACCAATCTTAAAAATTTTCTTGGGAGTCACTTAAAAGAAATCAATATGCTGTTCACACTATTCCTTCCGCTGCAGGTTTCAGAGAGCCTGGGGGTCAGCATTTGCCAAAACAAAAACTTCCAGGTTCAGAAGTGTAAAGCGTGTCAGAAGGACGAAGAGAAAAAAGTGCACTCAACTGCTTGGATGGATCAGGCAGAGCAAAGGGGAAGGGCCCTGCTCAAGTTCTCAGCCAACGACGGTCATATTGTCCCAACAAACCAGTTGATTAAAAAGAAGCTTACAGCAACATGAAAGTATAGGAAAAAAAGAAAAAAAGAGGAAAGAAAAAAACCAAAGCCCAACAAGTCGCCTGTGGAGGGAAAGCCAGGCGCGCAACTGCCTGCACACCCACAGCCAGGGATTTCAACATGGGGCTGAGGGAGCGCAGGCGGCACTCGGGATTAGCCCCGCCGCGGGCCGGGCCGGCGCTCCCTGCACCCCGGGGCACCGCGGATGCCTCACGCACAGGCGGAGCCTTCCCCCCGCAGCTCCCCGGGAGCGGGGCAGGCGCGGAGCCTGCGCGGGCGGCCGCGCCGCTGCGGGCCCCCCCCCGGACCCTGCTCCGGCGGCGCGGGGGGGGGGCGGCCCGCGGGGCGCCGCCGGACGCCCCTGCGGCGGGCTCCCCTCCCACCACCCTCCCCGCCGGGCCTGGAGGGCCGGGAAGCCTGGGGCTGGATTTCCAGCCCTCCGCGGCGACTCCCGCCCGGCTCGCGGCGCCTCGGCCCCGCCGCCCGCCCCGGGGCAGACCCGGCACCGCCGGCCCCCGCGCCCCGTTCCCGGCTGGGCTCGGGCGCCCCCCGCGCCTACACCCCCGGGGGCCGCCACCTCGCCGCCAGGCACCGGCGAACAAAGGGCCGAGGCCCGCCAGGCGCCCGCGGCCGCGGGGAG